>JAGVVM010014981.1:0-12406 GCA_019149425.1 Psidium friedrichsthalianum | reverse complement strand
GATCCTCTAAATAGAATTGTTTCCTTATATTCCAATTTTGTTGTATCCTAGAAAATTTAATTTTATTTTTTTGTTTCCGGTTTTACAACTATTAGACTTGCGTCATATCATCATTATTTAGTCCTACGTCGGTCCTTTTCACGTCCTTGATTTCACCTCGCAAAATGTGTGAAAAACTCCTTAACTTTTTTTTTTGGCCATTTGCTTCAGCCTTATGTATTGCTGGAGAGATGCAATCCCTCGGGATTGATCATTTCGTATTCTTTTCGGCACATTACTAGCCAAACAACAGTTAGACATGCGAACATCTAAAATCCCATCGTCCTTGGAACTTGTATTTCAAATTTTGAAGATTCATTGTAATTTGGTAGAAAAATTCGAGTCACTTAGGATTAATTAATGTTAATTATGGACGAAAGTGGACAGTGGTGGAATTAGGATAAAAGTAAAAGTTAGGGTTTTTTAGAGATAAAGAATTTTGGATATAGTCAGACATATGTTAAAGTTGAGAGTTTTTTTAGGTATAGATTGGTAGAATTGGACAAAGTAAAAGCTGGAGATTTTTATGAGACAAAAAAGTTTTGGATATAATTGTCACAAATGCTAAAATTGAAGTTTTTTTTTTGGTATTAGTCCTAAAAAAAAAGGCTTGTCAAAGATTATTCTCGATCAACATAGCAAATTTCACATCAAATGTAATCTATCGAACTCCCAAAGACTATATTATAATGACTCTACATGTGAGAGATGAATATCAGCAGGAGATTGCAAACCCTTTTCGGAGTATGCTTCATTATCCATTTGTCAAACATAGGGGTGAGAAATTTGGCTAGGCATTCTATGGTGTTGGGAGCATCTTCTGGGCTAGTTTAGGGTCACCGGGTTTTGGTTCCGATTCCAAAAGTTAGAAACCAATCTTGACAGGGCAGGTTCCAGATTTCTAGTTTGAACCTGCCTATTTTGGAAACGGATCGCCCATTAGTTTTTGCATTATAAAGAGGGTTTTTGTTTCCTGGTGAGGCCAGTAATACCAGAGGTGAATTCCACATCTTTCCTCTTTTGTCCGATTTCAGGTGGCCCTCAACTTTGCCAATTTAGCCATTCGGTTTTGCTGATATATAAATAAGATATTTCCCGTAATCTCGATCTTATTATATGATTTTTGGACTATTTCTTTTCGGTTCTTACGGGGATTTGAATCCAGACTTCCTTGGAGGTATTAAGAAACAATATCCTCCACTTTCCTCCAGAATCCCTGTCCCACAGTCCAATTGTTTATTTAGCTTGACTTCTTTGGATTTCCTTGAACAGGAACCAGGAAAATGGAATTTCTTTTTTTGAAGCAGATGGACCTCTATTAATCCCTACTTAATTCAAGTTAAACACGTAACTTATACACATGACGAGCTCAAAACAAGTGGTAATATGCGAGCATCACTATTCTTATGTTCATGGATAATGCTCAGTACTTGTAGTATGCTGATAAACAACAGCTGACACTTAATTTCCATTTATTTCGTAAAAAGATTGATTTGAAAAATATTTTTCATAAAATGACCGCTTATATCGATTATAAAAACGAATAAATGAAATATTTTTTTTTGGTGAATTCGTGAATTCTACTACGTTCGTTATCTTGAAGTTAATATAGATTTACATTCAGTGGGCTCTTTTTCGATCTTTACGAGGATTTGAATCTACAGTCCTTGCAGGTATTCTGAAGTTCACATAATTTAGTCCCATGACCACTTACCTCCAAAATCCCTAGACCACCCTCCCCACTATCTAGTTTACTTCTCTGGACCATCAGTGAGCAAGAAAAAACTGGAAATGTTAGAAAGTCCAAAAATTTCAAACTTATAACTGAAAGGAGACCACTTGAATATAAAGAGTATATAGTACTCGTTGTTAGGTGATGTAGCACAACAACTTCAATACCCCTTTCACGGCAAGTCAATTACGAGTGGCACGTGAAATTAGACTAATGAGGGTGAATAATAACGGTGGATAATACTAGCTTTGATACTTGTTAAAAAGTCCAACCGAAAAGTTTAGCTACAAGTGGGGGAGATCATAATGAAATATAGAGCATATAGAACTTTGTTGCCAAGCGATGTGGTATAGCCACTTCAATACCTCTTCTCACGTGCAAGCCGAATATTTTGGGAGTGTTCGTTAAATTTGACTAATGCGAGTGGACGCACAATTGAAGACAAATCGCTCCAAAGCATTGCTTGATACTATGTGTAATGAAAATTCAACCCAAAACTGAACATTTAAAAAATATGGAGGGAGATTACATGAATGTAAATAGCATATCAGGTGACTTGTTGTTAAACTGTGGTACAACATATATCAATAGAGAAATGAATTCTTATTGTTGTGCGAATTGACTATCTAAGCTCCGATATTCATGTTCACACATACTTCTAAACATGATAAGCTCGACTAAGCATCATTTATGATATTGATAGATAATGCTTAGTACTTGTAGTATGTGAGCTCACACTTAGGTTTCATTTGTTTCGCGAAAAGTAGGAGTGGTTGAAAAATAATTTCCCATAAAATGATTGATTGTATTAGTTTACAAAAATGACTAAACTGATTTCCATTTTATTTTTTCAACATTCATTATCTTGAAGTTAAATTTGATCACATTCGGTGAGCCCTTTTCTCAAGCAGACCAAATGTTGCCAATATGAGAATATCCATCTAAAAGGAATCTGAGAAATATCTATCTAAAAGGAAAGAGAAAAAAAAAATATGCAATGTCCATTTGTTCTGCTTCAATTTAATGCTCATCAAGAACTGAAACATTCCTGGTTTTTATGCAGATAATCTCTTCAGGAACTCATAGGTGGGTGATCATGGTTGTTGCGGACATGGCCATTGAAGCCCATCTTGGTCCCAACCCTCTGTAACAAGCCCTAAACCCGCCTTCCCTCACCATGCTTCTCACAGCCTGCCATAGCAGTGAGTGCTTTCTTCTGCCATTTTTCTTCTACATCCACACCTGCAACCTCGTCTTGATTGTATCCACTGGCATGGTGATTATTGCAGAAACCCCACTCGCCATTGCTGCACTCAGACCCTGCCACAGCCACCGTCGGCACTGATCTCGAACTCAGCCCAAAAGAAGAACGAAAAGAACAGCTGTCCTTTGGCTTTTGTCACCACGTCTGCCCCACAAATCCACCCCAAATGAGCTGTTGGCCACAGAATAAGAGCCCACCAAACTGCATTTGAAGGGGCCATATGTCAAGATTGAAATGCCAAATCCTCTGTATAGGCCTCTCAGACCATCAGCACACAGTATTTTCTTGAATGCATCAGACCATTTTTGTACCTACAAGATCAATACCCACTTGACCAATTAAGCCCTTTTGCTAGTGAAGCCATTCTGTTGCCTTGAACCATTAAATCTCTGGCTCACCACATCCACTGGGGGTCCACACTACTGAGCAGCCATAGCTGAGCTTAGCCCTGCCACAGCATTGGCAATGGCCAAGGCCACTGGTATCCGAGAGCCCTAGCTTCACAGTGGCTGACCCGACACTGCTCTTGGTGACCTCGGGCGCAGCCATGTAGAGAGCTCTTGCTGGGATTGTGCCCATCAGGGACGTCCCAAAACCTCTGTAGAACCCTCTCAGGCCTTCGTGCCTCATGATGGAGAACGACATCTTGAAGCAAGAGACCGGGCTGTGCGAGACTTGTTGCCTTGTCTTGAGCACGACGGCCGGGTAGAGAGCAGCCGATACACCAGAGAAGAGAGCTGCTCCCAGGAAGAAGAATCTTGATTTGTCAAGCATATGCCAATCCACATCTGCTGGAGTTTGAACCGAATCATCCTCTGTTGCTCCCAAGCTCATCTCTTAAAGCAATAAGTTTCAAATGATATTTCAAGTCCAAAACGACTGAACTGATACCCTATTTCAACTTATATAAATTGAAAGAAGAGAAATTCCTTTTGTTCAGCAGATGGAGACCCACCAAAAAACTAATACGAAGATAGAGAAAGAAAAAGAGGCAAATTTGAAGAGGAAGTGATGACAAACACTGGACAAAAAGAGTATGTAGTGCAGGTCTGAAGCAGAGTACTCTAATTATCGGAATGAGGTGAGGTGATGGAACAGAAAAAAGAAGGATTAAAAGAGGACATCCCGAAACGGACGAGATTCACACAGAAAAAGGGGTTTGAGAGATTTGTGATCTTTGATGGACAAAACAGATATTTAAAAAAGACTGGTTCTTACAAGGTGACAGAAAACCATGAACAATGAAGATCATGATCTTCAGCAACAGGTTAGACGGAAACAGGCAGGAGGGTTTGCTGGTTTGAGGGAACAGCTGTCTCCTGAGCAGGTCGACTGCGGAGGCCACCGCTGATTTCCTCCGCAACCGTGGCGAGGGATTGATTTCAGGGGAATGGGTTTCGGTTAAAATTGAAGGTGGGATCAATTGAGTTTTTGTCTCTACATGTAGTTGCTTTTTATATTGTCCCATCACCTTTCGCCATCACTTCCTTATCACGGTGGGCGCTAAAAGTTTATTTCGTGATTATATTATCATATTTTTATTTGATATATTGTTTTCACAATACTGATGTGCCGTTTGATTACATTTCATAGGAAATACTTTTTCCTAAAATGGGATATCCGCTTTTTAAAGCTAATGTCATTCGAGATGGCGGAAGCGTGAAACAAATGCAAACATTAGAGCGAGAAATATAAAAGAGCACACAGATAAATTTGAACCAATATTTTATGTAGTTGGGTGGGGGCGTGTGCTACTCCATGGAGAAAGATTGACAGGATGTTCTACTATAATCAACCAGAGGAAACTATATTCGCTAGAGCACATAACTATCAAGGTGTTAAAAAAGACTCCAATCACACATCGCGGTTGCTAGGGAATTGGACGGTATTGTAAATACCGTCGCATCTCCGGCACTCTCCTCATTTCTAGGTTCTCCTTAAAGCTTCAGTAATCAATCCTTGGTAGGTCATGAATCAGGGCCGCCACTTTCCTTTTCCCTCTTGTTCAACCAAAACGAACCCAAACCCCCCACTGCACTTCTGAAGGAAATCTGCGGTCCAAACAACATCTGTAGTTGATATCACAATTAGTTAGAGGCAATATTTGGATTAAATACTCTTGATGTCCAGTGGAATATCAGGATATTTGTTGGATCTCCATCCATAATAGCTCATCACAGATTCCCTTTTCTAAGGGAAAAAAGAGAGGGGAAAATTAGAATGTTAGTTTCTAAAATGGGTTTTTTTTTTTCCAATATAGATTAGGGGATAATAACTATTTACCTTCTCACATACCATCAGATCAAATGTAGATTAGGTTGCTTGTGAAACATTTCTATTGTGATGCTATAATTACCCAAAAACGGCGAAAATGGAATTTTCTTTTAATATTATAGTGCTAAAACTTAGCTTGACTAATACCTATTGATACATATAAACTACTGCATCTATGTACTTAAAATACTTTACGTCGCTCCTTAGATACTCTCATGTAGTCTTTTGCACTTAATTACGTAAAAGATCATTTGTAACTTAATTAAATTGCGTGATTGATGCCAAAAGATTGTGTTTGGTACATGATTTGCTAGATTTAGTGAAGTAATGTATTTAATTTTAGAGAGTTAGTCAGTTATGATGACTTCATTTTCTAGCTTGTTTCTTTTCATTAAACCTAAAGACTTGAGAGGTTACAATATGTTTATTTCTTACTTGTTCCTCCTTATCAATTGCTCTTTTGAATCCCCATCTTCTCTTCTATTTGCATCATGATGACATTGATGTGAGAAATTGTAATGATTATATAGTTCTGAACCATCATGTATGATTGCAAATTTATGATGCTTCGACACAAAAGAAAAGCGTAAATCACTTTTTTTTTCTTTGGATAAATTTCTGTGAGCATATGCTTGTATGAAAATATGGAAATTTCTTGATACGGGTAGAGATGAAACATTATAATCAACTCAATGTTCGACATTAAATTTGATCATTGCAATGTGAAAGAGCCATGAGCATTTTGTTGAATTATTGCACGTAGCGGTAAACCTTTATTAACTTTAGGATTGACAACTATTCTTTTAGTAAATCTTTCGTGAAGGAAGGTGATCATGTTACTATCTAGTTGATTACATCCCATCATCTCATAAATCCCTGTAATAGTTTGTTCTCAAATACATGTTATACATGCTGATCTCAACATAATATTTACATAAAATCTATGTTATATTTCTGGTTGAGTTGGGTGGGGTAAACAAACATTCAGTTTCTCAATTCTTCAAGGATAAAAGGAAACAAAATGAGCAACCTAGGAGAAGAAAACAAGAGAACCAGCTCACGATAGTCTCAATTAATCTCTCAACCTTTGCCTTCTTGCAAGATTCTTTGCTGGTCCTCCGAGCTGTGGCCCTTTCCCCGCCTTCAGTCTTTGTCTGTAAAGTGGGAGAACGAGACAGAGTGAGTAAAACTGGCAACTTTAAAGGGAAGCAAAGCGTCTTCTAACATACAAGACTGGCATTGAAGTTGATCCCTCGAGGGTGAAGGCAATATGTGAATTACGGCCTGCCTCAACCGCGAAGGAGGTTCGAGGCTTATTGGGACGGCTAAATTATATAGCCCGGAGGCAATCCTTTGGAAACAAGAAATAAATGCATTAACACTCTGACTTCTCTGTAGAAATAGAAATCCAATTTCAATAGACAATCCTTCGGAAATAAACAAATCTTGGTCTCTATTTGCAGGGCAAGGGCCATTAAGTGATTTCCTTTGGTGAAAATTTCTAAAATGAAATTGGAATACCCATGAGAAGGTGGGAGATACTTACAGAAGAAAGGCCTCTTTGCTCCTCAACTTGAGTTGCAGCTTTGCGGGATCTCTCATAATGTTCGACTCTTTGCCCCATGGGCAACTTGACTGGAGATGGTTGGCATGTTCACCGATAGACGCTGCCATCGTGCCCAATTCTTCCGTCCTCGTTTGCCTCCTATCTGCCGCGCTTCCGAACATTCAGCATTGCTCTGGTCCCTTCGAACCCTCCCTTCGACATACGAATGAACGAATCCTCTTTTTAGATGCTTGTGGCACCATTCCCCCCACTTGCTCATCGCTCTTGATTTCTACGAGCAACACGAAGTCTTCACCGGGACCTTGTACCACATTCTCTCCATCCTTGTCCTTCTTCCTATCTTCCATACTCAGCCGTTTTCCCTCCGTCGACACCGCCATGTTGCCCGACCCTTCCGTCCTTCATTGCTTCCTATTTCCCCTAGCCTCAAAACATTCAGAATTGACCGGCTCACTGTCAACCTCTCCCGCCACGTACAAATGAATTAATCCTCTTTTAGATGATAGTTGGACCACTCCCTTCCCTTGCTCACCCCTCATGATCTCTAGGAGCAGCTCCGGGCATTCACTGGGATCCTCGCACCACATGTTTTCAAAAGAAAGCCGAAACCTCGCACGTCGGCAATTGGTCCTTCACACGTCAAACAAACTTTATACAGCAAACAAACTCTAGTCTCCGGTAGATGCATTGCTATCATGAACTCTTTTCCTTTTTCGCAATGTATGAAATTAGGCGCCAATGAACTCACTTGGCATTCCAAAGTTTCTCGAACATGAATGATTTTCCCAACTTAAGAAGCAAGAAAACGAAGAATGGGTTTCGACCGTCTCCGGTTCCATTCCACCCCGACGAGACAGATCCCTCTTTACTTTAACCCAAAGGAAAAGAAACAAAAGGCGGACAAAAGTCACCACAAAGTCTTCCCAAAGACCGAAACCGCGCACTCCAGCTAAATGCCCGATTTTCCTGGGAAAAACCAATATTAGACAGAGAAGCAGGAAAATGGCAACACAGAAGAAGAGAACAAAAAAGTGCGTGGGGCTGCCCCTAGCCATTGCTCCTTCCCAAGAAATGTCAACCCCTCCCTCGACGATCAATTGAATCGATCGTCTTTCAGATGCCAGCTGCACCATTCTCTTCACTTCTCATCATTCTGATCTCTATGAACAACTCGCCATCTTCACCGGGAGTCTTGTACCCCATTCTCTTCACTAGAAATCCGAAACCTTTAACTTCAGCGATCAATCCTTCATATGTCACTGAATCAGGGGTGACCTCCATTTTTTTGGTCCATGTTACAGAAAACTCACCACTTGACTGCTTTTGGTTCAGGATGAAATCAATTATGAAGGGACGTTCTGGCTGTGATGTAACAAGTTCAATGGAGAGAGCCGAACAACGTATGAATCAGATAAATATAGTAAACCATTTGCAACAGGCATCATTCATTAGTAAGAGACAGATTCGGGATTGATCATTAAGATGTCCATTGGAGCACCAATAACTAAGTTAGATAATTATCTACCGGGGAGAAGTAAATTTTATTGCACACTTCATCATGTCCGCTTACTGCCATGTCAAAGAATCAAAACCATCCAACACCAAAAAGGCAAGCAGTGATAAGTGACTAAGAAAAACGTATGCAACCTAAGTAATTAAAGTACAATACAGTTATGGGAATCTCAAAAGAGGGAGAAAAGATTGCTTCAGGAACCGCAAATATCCAACACCAGAAACGAAGGAAATACATCAGCCACCTAAGAAATTTCGGTGCAAGAAGATATTTGGCCTAAAAAGGAATTAAATAAAAGTCCCACACATTGATGAAGAAGATGTCGCACCTTGTTTGATGTATTGTCAGGGTCTACTAAATTCTTCCAAAGCATGTCAAATATAGTATCTTGGCCACACTCCAATATATGGACGACGCAATCAGCTGGTATTTTTGTGCAAGCTGCATTGATCAAGCTTGTCAATGACGGGTACTTCCAGACATCCAAGTATTTCAAAGACTCTAGCTCGTCAAGGCCCTCAACGGTAGTAAGTTGACTGCACCCTATGATCGACAATATCTCCAGGTTCTTCAAGTACGATAACCCACTTATTCTTGTCAAAGTTTCGCAGTTATCAATTTTCAGGATTTTCAATGATTTCGAAAGACCCACAACTTGTTGTCATCTAGCTCTGGACAACTTAACACTCGCACTTGCTGTATCTTCGTTAGTTCCAAAGGAATGATAATCTCTGAAGCGGACTACAATAGCCAATGGTTAATTCTCTTCAGTTGCGGAAGTACCTTTGAATGGAATTCTACCACTTCACAACAACCGATCTCTAAAGTTGACAATTTCCTTAAACGCCATTTGGAGGACGGAAGCTGCACGAGGGTTTTAAGTCTAGGTGTCCAAAACAAGCTCTTCCAGATGAGAAAGAGAAGCCAACTCTGGAGGTGGATGGACTTTTTACCAGATCTAACTCTAACTTTTTCAACTTACATAACATCCAATCCAGCTTACATCGCTTTCTTTGGATAGGTTTGATTTCTCTCACTAGCACCATCATTACTTGTAGCAATTCAACCAAATAGTAAGGTTCGATAGATTAGGAACTGATAGCAATGATTTAGAATGAAAGTAAAGCAGGTCAAACTTGTGGGAAGCTCCGGCAACTCTTGAATCTCATGACAACCCAACAAAATTGAGTGTTTGAAGCTGATGAAGCATGTTATTGTACTTGGAATTCCACAAATACCGGTGGATTTTAAATTTAGGATTCTTAAAATGACAATCCTCCAATTCCGGGAATTTGAACCTTTCATTTCATTATGCCCAGAGAGATCTAGCTCTCAAGATTTACCAAAGTGCTGATGCACTAGGAAACTGCCAATTATGAGTCCTTTCTCAAATGGATCCAATTGAAAACGCAAGATGCGTAATGATTTAACTTTTCAATGGAGTTGGGAAGTTCCATTATTCTCATCTCTGTTCAAAAGAAAAATTCTCAATTTCAGACTTGGATTTAATTTTTTATCCAATGGAGTTTGGAAGTTTGGCCAATGCGCGTACTATTAAGTAACTCTATAACGACGGTCAAATTCCCAATAAAGCCTGGAAGTTCACTCAACATGAACATCCCCATAATGAGAAGTGCTAAGTTCACAAGTGCCCCCAACTTCTTCAAGGCAAAATCTATAAAATCCTTGCACCCTCCCCTTTGATCCTTAACTAAATCAATAACTGTAACTTTTCAATGAAGGTTTCAATTCTCTTTGAAACTGGAGCAAGACGGAGAGTCAATCTCTCATAAAGTCGAGCTCCAATGATGTTTGAGTTGAGATGGTTGTTATGACATATGAACACTGCAGGGTAAACGATTAAACATTCAAATTATGTGCACTCTATAAAAAGGATGGCATGTCAAGTGTAAGGACCATCGCATAGTACACACCAAAATTATCAGATTAGAGTTAAAACATGTAGTTTACTTGATCAAGGTTCTGCTTTTGAATCATCCTTGAACTAAGTATCAACCAAGCTTACAAAAAACAAGCTGTTTCAGATGCAAATTCTTCACCACAAAATCATCCTCAGGAGGAAAGACACCATAGAAAAACCCTATAAATTTCAAATCACACCTCGCAAAGTCCCCAACGTAAAGTCACCCTCATTTAAGTAGAGGAATGTAGGTTTGTAAACATTTCAAAGTTTTCACTTCTAATTGATCCACATATACGAAGCCCTTTGACCAAGTGCTTCTTCTGCAAGTAGAAATTTCACAAAATGATTTGAAGAAATTTTGTCAACCTCCAGCCACTATGTTTTATAACTAGAGATGGGCAGGAAAAAAAAAATGAAAACCTTCTAAACAAAACATGGAATCCTTAATTTAGGATGTAAACTTATATTGAAAATGGCATGTTTCTTACTTACCTCTCAAGGTACTTATGATAATTCGCGGGCCTCTTATGCAGTCCATAACCTACTTCTTTTCTAGGTATCTCAGGACTATCATTTAACGGACAATTTGCCTTCCCAATGCAATAAATTGATAATCCATCTAGAGCATCCCCATGCGGCAATTCTGTATCAAACTCTCTTCTTAAGGACATCAATCCCCCCTTTGGGGTTAAAAAGTCGCAACTTTTCCACATGTAAATGTCTCAGTCTCATAAAAAAAGAAGCATGCTAAATCAAGGAATTGGTTTCTGGGAATCGTCTAAATCACATAACTAATCCTCAACCTCGTACAATATCTTGTCACGGTACTTTACTTAACTTGACCAACGTCTCTTTTCCAAAAATCTTTGTCTCTTTATCTTTAAGAAACGACTACCACTTCAATAGCAAGGAAGCCCTCTCATAAGTGGAGAAACTTCCCTTGAAAGCTCCACGATAATCGCCAAAGGATAGTCTTTACCAAAGGCATGTAGACAAAAAGCTGGGCGCAACACCATCATCCATCAGTGCATCTCATACCATTCAATTTTATCTTTAAATCCCTCAACTTGCATAATGCTCTTTCTCTAGTGTAATAATATCATAGAATACTCGATTTAAATTGAATTTCTAATCCTAGGATCCTGATTTAATTTGAATTTATACCATAGATTTTGAATGGGCACTTTCTTATCAACATAATCCAGAACCCACCCAAGGACCTTTTATTGCTAAGTGGCTTCGAGCTCCTCATTCCTTCATCACTATCGTGGATATTTTTGCCTAGTTCATTACCGATCATCAAGTCCAACATAAAATTATTCAGTCATTCTTTTTGTGTATCTCAGATTCTTCAAAAACCTCTTTAACAACAGCTTTGACCAATTGCAGTTGGATGGCAACGGCAGAAAAGCGCCTTCATTAGCTACTAGAGAGATTCTTACCCCACGCATCATCTTGGGATTGTCAAAAATTTATTTGAAAAGATTGAGTACATAGAACGAAATTTGAGCACAAAAGATAATCATGAGGTAATTTAGTCGGAACTCCCTTGATATGCTTTTAATCTATGATTACATAAATTCCTGACGTACACGATGACCACAGTAAGAACCTACATGTTTTGCATAAGTAAAAATTTAGCATTTATAACTAGATCTAGAGATTGTTTTTAAGCAATCGTAAATTGGAGAATCATATACCAAATGATGCAGACAAATGCAGCGCATCCTATGCTTGGTCGAGAAAGCAAATCCTGTAAAAGAAAATGTCTATAATGTAGATTGGCTTAACTTATCATGTAAATTTGATTGATTGATTATGATGCATAAAAAATAGGCATGTCACATTGAGGCTATTCGAAAATTCGAAATCAAGGAGACCCAACTCCATGGGGCTTAACTTGATGGTTAATGAAATGAAATATCATGAAATCAGATGCACAACAAACGTGTGTTCTTAATGCCATAAGTAAGTACATTCCCTAGTTGGGGCCATCTACCTAGTTTTGGCCTTGCATCTGACCTGGTGATGGAGGTAGTAGCATAGGTCATAGTTTCGTTTCTTGTTAATATTATGGAGAGGACTAATCGTGT
>JAGVVM010014980.1:0-11725 GCA_019149425.1 Psidium friedrichsthalianum | reverse complement strand
GGTCTCGTTTTTTGCTGTGTGTCATATATTCGCACATGTTTTTATATGCCATGTTCATACTCATAGTCTTCGCGTGTCACTTAGTTGCCTTTTTCCATATTTAAAAAAAAAATCATTATTTTTGCTACATCTTGCATGTTTTTTCACCTTTCGTCAATATGGTTGCATGTCCATGTTGCATTTTATTTGCCATGTCTTTTGCATGTTTAGTCTAATCGAATGCATAATTTGTCTACATATTGCTTATTATCTTGCATTGCATCTTTATTATTGATTCATTGTTATTGCATTCATATCATTCATACACCCCATTTAAAAAAATTTTCAAAATACAAACAGAAAACCTCACTTGAACTTAAAAGTAAACCAAAACTTGGGTTGCTGATTTAGGATATTCCATGAAATCAAAGGTACCCTACCCATTAAGAGCATTAGTATTAATTAACGAGTGTAATCAAGTCCTTGATCCTTTAATCTCTGGTTCGTAGAAGTAAGGTATTTCTCCCGATATCCTACTTAGGTTTCTAGTTCAACCTATCAAAAATGATTAGTGTCGTCTCCAAACTATTTGAACATCAATATAAAACCAAAGTTGCGAATTGGTAGGGCTTGGGAGAGTCCGTATTAGATTAGCCATTGATAAACCTAATAATCCATTTAGCCTGAGGAAACTTTGTTTTTTTTTGGGTCGTGACAAATCCATTTACAACTCTTTAACAGTTTTAATTATTATCTTTTTGCATTTCTTTTTATTTTTTCTTTCTTTCTTTTGGCATTTTTTCCCTACAATAGTGAGGGCATCGGCCACCAAAACGAGGGCCGCGAACCCTCGACAACAACCCATGAGGGCCTTGCAACCCTAGGTTGGCCAACGAGGGCCGACCGGCCCTAATTGGTCTTCAGAAGAATATAATGAAAAAAAATGCAATTCAATAATTTTAATGGAAATAAAAATAAATTCATTTTTTAATATTATAAACTTATAAAAATAAAAAAATCATTCATATTTTTAAAATTATAAAAATTGTAAAATTGTCCACGATGATTTAGTAATAAATTTTTCAAAAATGTATAAGAAGTAACTTTTCTTAGATTGATTAATATGGACATATTTTAGTAAATTGGTCAGATCGGGTATGGGTGGAGAAATTTGTATCACACATAAATGGATTATAAGCGGCGGTTAAACGGGTCAATTTAGGTCGGACCATTTATAACCTAAACCAACCCGACCTAACCAACCCATTTGATAGGTCTACCTGAAACCTACTATGCATATCCTGAAACTTGAAACCTATCTTTCACAAGTTTTGGGTCAATTCCAGTGTTTAACTAGGTCTTCTTGTATTCTTAATTGAACGATTTGCAGTGAATTATCACTTCTAATAACCACCATTTGTCGCATTGATTATAACTCATATTTAGATACATGAAGGGTATAAAACATTAATAAAGTAAAAGTCTTAGTCATGAATATCGCAAAAAATTGAAGCTAAGATTAATGATTATAGATTTCATACTCATTATCGGACACCATGGAACACCACAAGATCGCGCGAAAAACATAGAACAAGAAAATACAAAGATTTATTCTAGGTTCCACCTCTTGGAACATGAAACCTACCGGTTCAAAATCGATTCCTTGAAACATGAAACATACTCTGCATATCTTGAAACCTATCTGGGTCTCCAATTCAAGGTTGTACCCCGGTACCATGCTTACCCCTCATTCTCTCAAGCCCGACGCCCTTTTTTCCTGAATTTTTTCATTAAATAATGCATATTATAAAGGTTGAACATCATCAGGGATGAGCACAGGGCAAGACGATGAAGGGATATCTCAACGGTGCCAATTATTATGAAAAAGAAATTACAATACTACTACAATAATAGAAAATTCCTTATTATTATAATTTTGTTCCACTATATGATAAAATGGCCTCACTGTCATGGGGTGGGTGCTAAACAAGAAGGCTTCATGGGATGATTTTATAGAGTCACAAACAATCTCAAGTCGACGTGCAGCAATGTGAGAAGATGGAAATAAGGGAAAAGAAACTTATTCCATTGCTCGTTTAGAGAGCTTTTCCAACTTGCACCTCCCATATAAAAGCAAGGCCTGTAAGAGAAAAAGTTGTTCAAGTCTTTTTTATATGTCGTTTCATATGTTTATCATTTTCATTATTCCTTACCGCAATAAAATAAGCAAAATAAAAAGAGTACACATTTTCAAAAAACACACAAGCGGGACGAATTCACAGTGGGGGACAAGGCTAGTACCTTCCTCGTCCCGCCCCGAGCCCGCCTCGCCTCGCCTAATGCTCTGGAGGGTATTGTTTGCAAAGAGGATGTGCCTCATTTAGAATAGTGATCGATGAGGCATAGATTCCCTGCACACCTTTACTTATCCCTTGATAGGCCTAATTCCCTGAAAAAATTTTGAACTTTTAAACTAGTCCTGAATCTACCACGTGTTTGAAAATCACCACTAGTCCCATTTATAATTATCAACATCAGGGCCAACTAGAGGTTCATTATCAAAACTTGCATCATCCTCAGTACCCCCACCTCTGTATGGAACGACAACAGCCACCTGATGTTGCTCATCTTGAAGAAATAGGTGACAGTTTTTGAACACAAGAATAGCTTTGGAATCAGAGTGAAAGTTTGAGGATTTTTTTTTAAACCAAAAAGAATTTTGGGGCGAAATTGAAATTGGACCTAAACTTGATGATTTTTTTATAAGGAATTAGCCTCCTCCCTTAATAATACTCTTATTTTTGGAGAAAGACCCTTGAACTTAAAGATGCCGTGATATCATCCTACAGCATAAAGCAGGCCGACGAGCTATAAAAAATAAGACCACTAGGCATGTGAATTGTTTACCTAAATATTAAACGAAAGAATATTATAAAGAATAATTATATTATTATTATTTTATATAAATTATATTTTAGTTAGAATTTATTGTTCTGAACCCGTCCTTGAAGTTCTCGGTCTTGCCATCGATGCCATTGATAAATTAATTGCACTTTAAGTATCCAAATACCCAAAAAAAACCTCAAACTTTAGCCTTTGTCCCAATTATATCCAAAACTTTTTTTTATCTCATAAAAAACCCTAAAATTTTATTTTTGTCCAATTCTACCAGCCTAACACCAAAAAAACCACAACTTTAGATTTGTCCCAATTCTACCAACCTAATACCCAAAAAAAAAAAAACCATAACTTTAGCCATTTGTCCCAATTATATTCAAAACTTCTTTTTGTCTCATAAAACTACAAAACTTTTTTTTTACCCCAAATTATCCACAGTTACTTTTCTGTTCATAATAACCATTAGTTAATCCTAGCAACATTTTCACATTGTTAAAGAATTAGACCTTAGCAAAACTAACATGAAAAAATCTATTCACTTCTTTTCTGTTGTATGCTTCTCCTACACATTATTGGGAGATATAGAGCTACTCAAGGTTGTGTGTTTCAGATTCTACCAAGCACTCAACAGCCCAAAGAATGGCTAGTCGTGGAGATTTGATTATCTAGACAAACAATCTCAAATCTCGCTATCCTTGAAAACTGGCTGTTTTTTGAATTTCAAAGATTTATTGGTAAGTTCGATAGAAAAATTCAAGCCACGTAAGATTAACTAATATTAATTATAAACAGAACGCTCGCTAGGTAGTAGAATTGGGCCAAAAGTAAAAGTTCGGGTTTTTTTATGCGATAAGTTTTTTTTTGATATAATTGGGACAAATGTTAAAGTTGAGGTTTTTTTTAGTATCAGATCGGTAGATTTGGGATAAAAATAAAAGTTGTAGATTTTTTATGAGACAAAAAAAAGGTTTTGGATATAATTGGAACTGAGGCCAAAGTTGAGGGTTTTTTATGAGACAAAAAAACGTTTTGGGGTATAACTAGGATAAAAGCTAAAGTTTGAGATTTTTTGGGTATTAGGCCATCCAAATTTAATATGATTTACCCGTAATAATGGATTAATTTTTATTTTTATTTTTGCTAAGCGGGTAGTAATCTACCTAAAAAAATATTTAGTGGGCCACTACTGGACTAAGATATTGTATGGCGACATGGCTAAAATAGCTATCCCATCCATCTATCTATCTATCTATCTATCTATTTATTTCATAAGTCCTTCCTTATACAATGCAAGTTGATAAGTACCAACAAATAGAATTTAAATCAAGTCAGAACTAGAAGCTCTACTAACCACAAGTCAGGGTCGCCTAACCGTTAGGTTAGAGAATAAGACCCAATAAATTTTCACAAAATCTGAAAACAATAATTGCTTTTGATATCATCATATTTTAATTCAAAAGCTGCACTAACAAAACTATGTTAAGAACTATAATCATGTAAAATTGTTGTTGAATCATCTACGAGTTTCGGACTGTTAAGATGAAAGGCGTGCTTCGATCGATCAAGACGCACAAAATGTTTTATATGAAGAAGGGAATTGAAAATGTGGATATTCCAATGGGGGACCATCTTACCTCCACCTGACATCAATTTTGGGCCATAGCACTCCATCTGAAATCTTAAGTTTGGGTCAGACCTCATCGGGCAAGCGTGTCCATAAGTTGTGGTCCAAAACAACTACACTGTGTGATTCTTATGCAAAGATTTTCATCATTTAGTAAATGAAATCCACGATGCGAGAAGACCCTGCGAAGGAAAGAAGATATTAAACATGACGGTCCGAATCACACGCAACAGGACATGGTGTGAATTTCAAAGCTGAATAGGACTAAGCGTATAGTAAAAATATTTAGAGTTTTAGATATTTAAGCAACATATTCGTCTAATAGTTAAAATTTTTAGAATACTTGACAGTGTTCTAATAAAATCTACACGATATTAAAGTAGGAAGTCCTGACTAGTCCCCTTATTTGTATCTCCTTTACATAATTCTACGCCTTAGCTTGCAGTTTGACCGACATGTGAGGGGGAGGGTTAAATGATATAAACATTTATTTATTTGTACATTCGTCTAACATTTAAACTTTTAAAATACTCGCAGTGATTACATGGGCAATGTGATTGGTCCGTCACAAGAAAAGCACCAATTCAGTTCTAGACTTTTTAATTGTACTAATTTAATCCTAAACATTTTAACGATTTGTCAATGTAGTATATACTGCCAATTTTGGGCGAAAATCACTTTGTTCAATTTTGATTTTTTCTTTTCTTTGCTTTTTTGTTATTTTTTCTTTTTTTATTTTTTTTCTTTCTTTTGGCCCTCATGGTGTTGGCGAGAGTCATGGCCCTTGCTCGGGGGCCGGCAAGTTTGTGATGGCCCTAAGCAAGGCCACGACAACCTTGCTGGTTGCAGGTGAGGTAGTCTTTGCCCGAACCATGTCGCCCTCGCCAATGACCAGGTGGGCTTGCTAGCCCTCGCGGACCAATTGAAAGGGAAAAAAAAAAAAAAAATTAAATATTTTTAAATATTGTAAAATTGTTCATGTTACTGCAGTTCGTTCTGCATAGGACGGCTGACATCCACAACAATGATTTTTTGCCAAAATTTTTCAGGACTCAACTGGCAAATTGTGAAAAGATTTATGACTCAATTGATGCAATTGAAAGGTTTATGAGGGAAAAATGTCAAAAAAATCCTATATTTATTAGAATTTTGTTGATTCAGTCCTAAATGTTTTGATTTGTCATTTGAGTCCAAGACCTTTTCATGTTTTGCCAATTGAGTTCATCCAGTCAATTTTTATCGAAAATCACTAATGTGGACGTCAACCATGCTACTTAGCACAACTGACGCTAACGTGGATAAATTTTAATAATATTTTTATTGATATTTTATTTTATTTTTTAAAATTAGATTAAAAACTAAAAAGAGAAGCTAAAATTTTATTTAAAAACATAACTAGAGAAAAAGAAAGAGAATGGCAAGCGGTGGTGGGGTGTTTGCCATCGCCACCACTAGGCTAGGCTAGCTGGCCCTTTGCCAAACCCAATTGAGGTTGCCTCGATTGGGGCGACGCTAGTGCTTGCTCAGGTTTGGTGAGGGTATTTGGCTCTTGCTTGGGGCTGGTGCTGGGACTCACTTGGGGGCTAGTGAGGGCGCGAGGGTCGACGAGGCCTTGTCTAGGGCAGACGATGGTTTTTGGCCTCAGCGGAGGGTCGCGTCACCCAATTTTGAGCGCCTTCGCCCCCCTTCAGCATTGGGTGACCGTGGTAGCAATGCCCCGAAGGTGCCTACCATTCTCTCTCTTTTTTTTTCTTTTTCTTTTGTAAATAAATTTCCATCTTTTCTTTTTAATTTTTAGTCTAATTTAAAAAAATAAAAAAATAGATAAAAAAATATTAAAAATACTATTAAAAATTTGCGTATGTTTAGTGCCGTTCGTGCCAAGTAGGATAGCCAGCGATGTTCCCACCAAAAATGATTGGATGGACTTGGCAAAACATGAAAATCGTTTAGGAGCATCAATTCAGTCCTAGACCTTTTAATTATACGAATTTAGTCCTAAACATTTTAACGATTTGTCAATGTAGTATATATTGCCAATTTTGGGTGAAAATTACTGATATGGACTCTGGTCGCCCTTCGTGATACGCTCGAGACTGACGTGGACAATTTATAATAATTTTTTAATAACTTTGTTCAATTTTTATTTTTTTATTTTCTTCAGTTTTTCCCAGCCGGTTACACTACATCAGTCGTGTGACTGATACATGAAAATCACAATACTTTTGCATGGTGGAAATTTTTTCAGTTCAACTTCGTTGACCTACGTGTGTGCAGGGCTTAACATGAATTTCGACGGGGAAAATTTTGTGGTCTCGCGGCACAGGCCATTCTCCTGCAATTTGAGCCTTCAGATTGAGAGAATAGATTTTGACGGTTGAATGATTTTAAAAAGATATCAATTTATGAGCATTTAAAGGAAATTTGCCGGATAGACTTTATTGCTACAAATATTAAAAGTTTCGGGACTAAATTGATCCAATTAAAAGACTTATGACTAAGTTGATCTCAATATAAGATGTTTATGATTTTTCTGAGTACTTCCCCTTATTACTCAGTTTTAGTATTTTCGTGTGACGGAATTTATAGTTAAATTACCATCCGTAAAGGCAAATTACTGTTTATAAGTGTATTCAAGTTACGATGATTACAAGTAAATCACGATTCCATGGATTAAAGTACTATCTACAGGTGCGAAAATTTCAGGTAAGTTATAAAACTTCGAAGATAAAAACCCATCTGTTATTGAAATGACTGCAAACATAAACTTCTGTTCAGGATTTCTGGCACAGTTGAATTTTATGAAGGACTAATGTTGCTCATGATGAACTTTCACTAGATTTGTTTGATGGGCTTGGTCATAGATCTTGGGCCCGTTCTCGCGACCCGGCTCACACGGCCGTCAGACTATGAGAGTCTCATGCGGGTCCAACTAATATGAGAGGACGATATTGGACATGGTCCGAAGACCCGGATCCATACAAGTATTTTCCTTTGAACCGGGTTGGTATCGTGGATCACGGTCATCGATAGATAGACTCGCACAACAACTCGCGGGCCAAAATCTGGGCCCGACACAACAAATGGGCCTCAAAGGCTTCCCAAAGCCCGGCACGGTACCAAGCCCGGAAGGCCCTGCCCTCCACCTTATCGCCATAGAATTTCTTAAATCATCACGACTTTCTTGAAATCAAGTCGTTCACTAAGACGTAACTAAATTAGAGACTTGGAATTTTGATTCGTTTTTTCATTTAATTTACTACTTTTTTGAAGCTTGCCTCCGTGTGGCAAGAAATTTCACAAACGCAAAATTTTACATGTACTAGATTAATTGTTTATAACTCCTAGCTTACAACATTGTACAGCACATAGTCCAAAACAAACCCAAACATCGGACACTAGTCGAAGCTCTCTCACTATATCACTCAAGCCTTGAGAGCACGAGCCATTTTCTCCGAAACCTCGGCCAAGGACCTAAGATTGCACTTGATTATCGTCTCCGCGAACGACCGCGTGTCCTCTTCGTTGCTATCTCTAGGAACATCCACCACGTACGACTCTATGACGGTCGTCCTGTTGTCGTCCGGCCGCCTCGCCTCCCCCACCTCCTCTCGGTCGTCCTCGTGCAATGTCGTGGTGGACCGGTAGTTCGCGAGCCGGTGGTCGCCCCCGATGATGCTGAACACCATCACGTGCAGCTCGTCGTCGAGCAGTTCCAGCCGCTCGTGGCTGCGGTGGGCCGGCAGCCCCGATATGACCGTGACCTCGCGGATGCTCCCAGCCGTGCCACCGTCGCCTGCCACCACGTGGCAGCTCTTGACGAACTGCTTGTAGGCCTGCGGGTTTGTGAACTGGCGGACTAGGGACCAGACGAGCAGGAGCGGTGCGCCGACGGTCTGGGTCAGGCACGAGCCGCACTGGTTCGGGAGTAAGTCCGGGGTGTGGTGGAGGCGGACCATGGCTTGCGTTTTGAGGGTGTCTCGTGACATTTTTGCGGTTCTTTTTTTTCATGGTACAAAAGTGCAAAGACATGTTATAACTAGGCGACCCAGGCCCGAATATAAAGGAAGCTAATTCAAGAAAGTGACAAAAAATGAAAATTTTGAAGGGGATCCTCAACGATTGTCGTCGCTCGTGTACAGGTGGCTTCTCGGTGAACTCAAAATTGCGTAACGGGAAGTGTTTTCTAACGGTAGGGCGGTACAATCTCAATCGTAAATCTAGACATTATCATCACGCGTTTTGTATAAAGCACTAATTAATTGAGGGATCGTGTGGTCACGAATAACTGACAGTATTATCAAGCTAGCAGCTTCCTTGCGTAAGAGCGCGTGTTATTAAAACATGTTCGCACGAGTTTTTTTTTTTTGGGCAAATATTGTTACCTGGTGAAAAGATATTAAAACATATTCCCAGGTTCGTCCTTTGCAAAGGAATCAAGGTTTCCGCTGCTGGCATGTCCGGTTTCGGATGCCTAAGCCAGGTCCGACGTTCGCAGGTTAACCGAGGTATTTTGAGGCCTAGACTGAGGAATCGAACCCATAAACTTTGACTTGCAAATAAATTCAAATATGGGCGCTTAATCGTTGGCTCTGTTACACTTGCTAGAGGAATATAACAGAAGTCTAATACCGTCATCGTGAAAAGATGCGAGAAGAGGTCTAAAACATGGGTCTGTTGAGGGATACATCAGTGCTTAAACTTTTCAGTTTATGGGGCAAGTGGGATGACACAATTGCTGCTCTACACGAAATAAAATATCCTGTCTGTAACTTTGCCTAAGACCCTCGTACTTAGCATTGTAAGAATTTTTCCGATGTGGGCTACATTAATCGAGCTCGGCTCGTGATGTGAGGATTAGGCTGAAAACTCAATAAACGATGCTCAAGTCTCTCTCTCTTCCAACCCTAACGCTTTACAAACTTCACCACATAAGGAGCGCATATAGATTTGCCTTGCGAGGGATAATCTCATTGGTCCGGTAGTTCAGAGGGTGACAGAGGAGAAGCACTTAAGTATTGGATCGTCGTTAGTCTGCATCAAGAACGATAGATGCCAAATCAAGTGCACAAATCTCTCTAAATCATTACTGCATTTCTCGATGTTAGATATGGTGTTCCTGGGTTGCCATTTTCGCGGCTAACGAGCATTACTTTTAAGTCGAGTTTTAGTTTGCCCTCTAACTATTCCCTTTTAGACGCATTTGAAATATTCTATAGTCTTTATATACGGACAATCTTGCAGAGCTCAAAATGTTGCATCTACTTCCCAATTGCGTGCCCTCGCCACCTTCCCAAACAAAAGGCGCCAAAAACAGATGTAAACGAAGCTTCACTCTTTCAGCTCCGTCCTCGTCATCCATGGATGTTGCCACGTCAGCTGTCTCTCCACGTGGCACTTGCTAGAAGCTTTGTGCGGGCTGCACAGGACACGTGGTTCCAGCTTTTTGGGCACTTCTCTCGCCAGCGTGCAACTTCGTGTCTCCACGTGTCATCCCAGTGTTGTAAACCCTGTAGTGTCGTCTTCCTAGGCATCTGCTCATTCGAGTTCATTGCGTTCATCCTCGAGAGACGAGGGTTTTGACTTTGGGCGAGAGACGCGCAGACATTTTGACTTTTTCTCAGAATTGGATAACGGAGGCGACGATGTTCCTAGTCTTTGACGGCCATCTTCCTAGTCTACTTGTTAAGGATCTCTCTTTTTGTTAACTTGGAGAAAATGGAGACAGATGAGTGTTCTTGAAGTTTGGAGAAGAAACCATGCGGCTTATGCGAGTATGGCACGAGGGTATCCTACTCCCAGCGTTCTTTCTTGAGGGCTCAATCGTGCTCGATATGACATTGTGCCTTGTCCTAACTAGAACGAATATTTGTCTTGGGTCGTTAAAATATGAAATCGTGTTCACTAAAATATAGGTTATTACGTCGGTAGATAAGTCTTATGCAATCTCAAAAATAAAATGACCCCTTTTTAAAGTTCTGCGGGCACAAAAAAAGGCTATGATCAGAGTGGACGACACAGCGCTTGCCGCAGGACGTGAGATCGACAGATTTCAATGTAGGATTGAGATCACTGAAGTAGAGAGTAAATCGAGTCATGAACTTAAAATGTTTCCCTTCCTTCTTCCCCAAGCAGCCTGATCCAAGCCAATTGCAACCTCCAATGCCCTGCCTCCTTCGCGGACTCTCCGATGTAGCCACAATCATAGCCACCTACGCTCGTCCCCCCCTCTCATCTCGCCATGGTCTCTCTCTCTCTCGGGGCATGGGACTAACGATTGAGGTCATCTAATAGGGTCGCCCGCCTCAGTCGAACCCATATGAGACGTCGCTTGAGATCGACTACTTTTGGTCCGAGTTTGTGATCTCAAAAGGGTGAGTGTGGCGGAGAGTGTGTGTGTGTGAGAGAGAGGGAAAGAAACAAAGAGGTGGACGGCAAGCAACAGACGATGGTCGTGGGGCGCGACCGCACGCGAAGGCGGGAAGTGGAACCATCACAACATGGCCACCACGACGAGGGGAGGGGGGCACGTACAAATTTTGTATCCGTCTACCAAGTTCACTTTATTTTCTGATCAAAAACCTCACATGACTTCATCTCCACTTCAAGAACCAAGAGATCCGAGTTTTGACATTTAGGCTCCCGTCCGTTCCGCAGAAAATGAGTTGTTTACGGAAAATATTTTTCAAGAAATCATTTTCGAGAAATGACAATATTTTCCATTGTTCGGTAACGAAAATTGGATTTGATTTTCCTCTGTCCAATCCTTTTAATCGTTTTATTTTTATATTTTAGAAAATTCAAAAATTTTCTTATTTTTAAAATTTTTAAGTTTTTTTTTTCTCTTTTGTTCTTTTTCCTTTTCCCTTCTTCTTCGATCGGTCTTTGGCCATGGCGAGACTGAGCGTCAATTGCTTGTAGCCGAGCCTCGCCATAGGCCAACAAGCACAAGCCTCACCGGCCTTGCTCGCCCATGGTCGAAGGAGAAAGGAAAAAATAAAATAAAAAAATAAAAAATATTGTTTTTTAAATTAAGAAATAAAAAAGAAACACCAAAAGAAAATAAAAAATAATTTAAAAAATAATGTGAATGAGTTGTGGAAAAAAAATATGAGGGAAACTATTTTTCTCTTCTAAAAAATATGAAATTATTTTCTTCACTTTTGAAGGTATTTTTTTCAACGAGAGGAAAATATTTTCCTTGACTCGCTTATTTTTCTGTGA
>JAGVVM010014979.1:0-11734 GCA_019149425.1 Psidium friedrichsthalianum | reverse complement strand
AATCTCTCCAATTCCTCGTGTCATATAGGCACCTCAGGGCCATCCTCCATGGCTACGTTTCACACGCTAAATCCATCGCTCTAGCCCTTTAGGCTAATAAAATCTTTTAAATTCATTTGGACAAAATCACCGGCCAAGTACGTTAGGCCACATTTCAAATACGAGTCCAAATATTCAATCCACATTTTCCGGCCAAATGGCCAAGCCAATCAACTCATTTTGCGAACCCAAATTGTCGCACTCGCCCTTCAGGTAATAAAATCCTTTAAATTCATTTGGACAGAAATCATCGGCCAAGTACGTTAGGCCACATTTCAAATACAAGTCCAAATATTTCATTCAGGCATACGAAACAATGCCAGTTTCAATTGGGCAAAAACCTTGGCCAAGTACATTAGGCCAAAACTTAAAACACGTGCCCAAATATTTCAATTCATATGGCCGACAAAATGGCCAAACCAATCAATTTCTTTCACGTGCCCAATTTTATCAAAAATTCCCAATTTCTCACGTGGGACCTAAAATGACCCAAATAATTATTTTCAAGTGTTCATAGAATATCCCCAAATATTATTTTGAGTATGAACACGGGCCCCAAATATATTTGAAATAGTAAGATAAAATATTACTCGAGCCCGATTTTGCATAAAATGCTCCATAAACCCATTTTTCGGTATTCGAACCACACGGGACCCACAAAACTTGTCTTTTTCAAACCAAAATCAAATTGGGCAGCATGTGAACAGTGTTCGTGGGTTGTGAACAGTAACTTTAAAACACTATTTGGCCCGTTTTCGCTCTAAATATCCCGAAAATCCATTTTTCGATACCCGAACCTCGCGGGAACCACACCAACCACCACCAATAGCATCATTCAAGCATGGACAGCAACATTTCATCAATCCACAGCCCACTCACAGTCCACAGAAATTGATATCCATCAAAATACGCCGAGTTCGGCCAATTTTCCTAAACCGATTTACCACGAATCGGTCCTTAGAGCTAATCCATGGCAAGTCTAACATCATGAGCGAAGTCTAGAGGTTGCACTTACCTAAACAAAGTCAAAACAGGGCTGAGGATGCGACGGTGACAGGCGGCAACGACAACGGCGGCGGATTCCAGCGGATTTAGTTTGAACCGGGGCTGTTCAAGGGCTAAAACAAGACCAAATCGAGCTGGAAAACAAGATTATGACATGAATATGGGTTCTAGGGACAGCCGGGGTTGATATATATCAACGGGAACCAAAATCCAAAATCTGGAAATCAAAAACAGATTCGTCGACCGAAATGTCAAAGAAGATTCGAAAGGTCAAACGGCCTTCGATCGAAGTGATTCAAGTTGGAATAGAACCACAAGACATTAAATTACAACATACCCAAAAATCGCGACGATCCAACGGTCGGATTTCTGTCGATGGCCGATTGAAGTTGAGGCCATAAAACTGGGCCGCAAGAGAGAGAGAGATAAAAATCCGAAAATGAAAAAGAGGAAGAGAGGAGAGAGATTCTGCTGCAAATAATGGAGGAGAGAGAGTGGTTTGATAATAAATATCCTAGAGATAATTATTGAAAATCACTATTCACTGAAAGCGACATAAGGCTGAACGAATTGATTGATTTTTGGACTATCAGTGAAATTTGGACTGATAAAGCTTGGGCCTCAATTATTTTCGGTCAAAGCTGGTCAAATTGGTCAAAAAGATGATCGACGAGACATTTCTCGAAATTCGTGAAATTTTAGGACCGACAGGGCTGAATCGGTGCTGATTTGGCTCAATCGCGATCGGAAAATAACTCCGGATTTCGTCGTAAAATTTTTCTAGCCTCTTTAAAAATATTCTTACCCTCATGCCATGGATTCTAGCTCAAACCAGGGGCAAGATAGAAATTTCTAATTTTTCCCTTTTTCACTAGGCATTCCGAGATCCATTTGCTCATTTTTCGCCTTTCTAGGCAAGGTCCAAATTCACAACTGTGACACTCATGAGAGTCGATTGTCCTATTCCGGAACCCAATTCGCGGCCTCATTCATAAGATGGCAACTTTAAATAAATTCTCGAACTAACGGGTGGCTTTTAGGAGTCACGCGTATCGACCATTTGGTCCACGTGCTTATATTCCTAGCTAGCCTTTCCCCTTTGGTTAGTCATCTCAGAGTGGCCAGCTCCAAGTGAGATTCATTTATAGTGCCTCGATGAAATTACCATTCTGTATTCAAATTCCGGAAAAAGGGATCGAAACTCAGGATGTCACAAAATATTAGTAGATTATCTTAAACCAACTGACAACATTTGACGCGGAATTTAAGTGTGTAGAAGTATGACTATGCAAATATACTAAATACATAATTTAATCACGTGTTGGTGATGGTCAAATGTGGGAAAAGGTAGGGAGTTTAAATTGTAAACGAGTATTCCTATATTTGACCGAGCGATGCTAGGGCCCTTCACGTTTTTGATACAGGAGGGTTGTTTCCTGTCTACATGCTATGCAAGCGTAATATCCGAAATTTTAACACCGTGGGGCCCACCTGCACCGTGAAAAGAAGGGGTGCCAATCAAGAAGAGCGAGAAGAAGGAGACACCCAAAGGGGCCTGGTTGGACAGCAGTGAGGAGGAAACCATGATAAGGGACTGGGGGATGGCTGGGGTTTGGGAGGTGGGAGATGGTGCAGGTCTACGTAGCGTAACGTTATCGAGATGGATGACTGTACTTATCCAAATTGGAAGATCCCTCCCGAAGCCTCCTCTATCTATAAATTTAGCGTGTCATAGGGGATAACGAGTGAATAGCATAGAACCATAAAATCTCAGTCATGCTAGACCTAGCCGTGGGTGGTTATAATGGTGAAATTGACATGCCCCATAAAAGTCTCCTCTCTCTCCCAAAGCCTCCTTTATCATGCTTGACTTGCTTTTTCAAGTCTTCGTTGAAATTAACATGTCAACCATATTTGCAACAAATGGTGGTCCAGCAAGGTTCTGCGACCTCTGTATTTTCCCAGTGGTGGTGGCAATTTTCTATTTTTTAACATAATATTTCGTAGAAATTGACCGGATTTTAATTGTGCAAAATTCTTCCATAAAAGTCTCAATCGTTGATATGCTTGACTTACTTTTCCAAGTCTTCATTGAAATTGACATTGTCGACCATATTTGTGGAAAATGGTGATCCCGACCGTAGGTGGTTATGTGGCCCAAAATCGACACTCATATATATATATATTTTTTGTAGATGAGTGGGGTGTCAAAAAGGGAATGTATAGTATGCGGAATCAAGATTCTGAGACCTCTATATTTTCCTAGAGTTGGTGGCAATTTCCTATTTCAACATAATATTTTGTAGAAATCAACCCAAATTTTAATCGCACATAATTTTTCCATTGTCAATTCCGGCATAGTTGTATGGCGTGCACATGATAAAGATTCGAGTGATTGGTCTCTGAAGAGAGCTTGGATCTCTCTTTGCAGAGTAACTTTTATGCTTCCCTATGTTGTAGAGAAAACATAGCAGCAATGAGAATATGATCAGCTTACTTTGAGGGAACCTAGGCCTCCTCCATTACTCGAACAAGAGTTTAGCGAACAGCTCAAAGTTATGTTTTACAAGTCATTTAGGTCGATTCGTTATTCATCTCATCTTGGTCAGGTCTTTCAGTTGACGCAAGTCGATTGATAAACATTTATAAATGGATTTCTGTTTCAAGTAATTCTAAATAATAACTTGTTTTGAACATTAAATATGTCCTTCACAAATCAAGGTTAAAGGTTTTACAACCTATGTCCCAACAAAATTCAACTCGAAATCCGCGATGCTATTAAATTAAATTACTAAGGTCCGTGCACTCAGAAATTGTGCGGGTTGTTTGGGATGCTTGAAATGTCTAAAACGAGGAAGAGCGTTATAGAGGGTAAATAGATGGAGAGGTGAGAAAAATAGAAAAGCCAAAGGAGTGGATAGTTTTCTATCATTCAGATTTCTAAGTTTATGTGCCAATTATGAGTGTTTTATGAAGAGAAGAATCAAGTAATTGCATAAGAAATAGGAAGCAACTCTGCATGAATGTGAACTACAACTGTGTTAAACTATTATTTAGTTACATATTTGTTAATGTGGATAACGTCATATTGTGAAGGAACATAAAGTCCTATACAAAAAACAAATTCATTACAGAAAATATCATCGATGAAATTTGATACTTTCCTTCCTTATTTGTAAATGAAAGTATGCTTTTATATTATTGTATGCAGTTTACGTGAGAATAACAATATTAATCTTCTCTAGAACGTAATTCTCTTCCTTAAATATTTTCCTGAAGTCATCCGTTAAGTTTCTTTTTTTTTTCAAATGCGCCTTTTTTATTTGTTAAAGAGCAATTGACGGGGCAAATATTTTACCGTGGTTGTTTCCTAACGCACGAGCTCATCTCTGGCTATCGTCCTAATGGTTGATGTTGAATTGATAGGAAAAAGTATCTAAAGGATCGACCTAATTAAGCACTGGACAGGTCATTTTATTTTATTTTTTGTGCAAAAGAAAAAGAAATATAAACCGTTACAATCTAAAATGACTTAATTCCTAATAAATTGGAAAATAGCGAATGGTTCATTCCTACGGGAGCACATAGATGACGAGAGGATTGCTTTGATGGGCTCCATCCTTTGCTAGACGATCATTTAATTTTCACTGTGCATCCGCAAAATTTTTCTTCTTTGATTGTCCTGGAAGAGCTGCAAAAATAACGAAGGGATTTGTATTTGATTTTGATTTTCTCTGGAGACTACCCTTAATTTGTGAAAATTCATTTGAAAAATGAAAACAGGATAAGGAATGTGCCCAGCAACGCCTTCAAATTGTGACTATAAATTCGATGAATTTTCTCATTTTGCACATGCATTGATGTCTCTCGCATTTTTCACTATTTAAGGCAATTCTCAATTATAGACTTACCAAATATGTTTTGACCTAAAAAGAGGCGGCATTGCAAAATGTAGTTTTGATTGTTTTCTTTGGAAAGTCCCGAAGATAGGATTGTTCTTAACCTACAAATACAAGTTCATTGCACTTACCGGGTAGATAGTGAAGCCTGTGTTGAATCCAAAACCCACTATCATGTTCATATTGAAGTTTCACGTAAATGTTGAAAGAGTCAAAGCTCTATATTTTTCAAACTGCAAAATTGAAAAATCATGTTTTCTTTCTTTATTAGATTTGATGCATACATACATTTCTTGTCATAGTCAAATTTGTGGCTCGAGAATATTGTAATGAACTCTTTTCTATGTTTAAGATGTAGAACGTGCACTAATTATGAATTGATTGATTGAGGTTATCTCCATTTGTACATTTGTAATTTTTTTTAGCATTGAATCATAAGAAATTTTTATAAAGTGGAAGATCACTCCCGACGCCTCCTCTGTCGAGGCCAATTCCTATTACAAACATGAAGTCTTTGTCCCTTCTCAATCAGTTTAGCATGCGCTATGAGGATGCTTGACTTACTTTTTCAAGTCTTCATTGAAATTTACATTGTCGACCATATTTGTGGAAAATCGTGATCCTGACCGTGGGTGTTTATGTGGCTCAAAATCGACACTCAGATTTTTTGTAGATGAGGGGGGCGTTGAAAGGGATACACTTGTTCTGAGACCTCTATATTTTCCAGAGGTGGTGGCAATTTTCTATTTCAAGATATTATTTCGTAGAAATCGACCAAATCTTAACTGTGCATAATGTTTCAATTGTGAATTGCATATCATAAAGATTCGAGTGATTGGTATGTGAAGAGAGCCTGGATCTCTTTTTGCAGAGTAACTTTTACACTTCCTTATCTTACAGAGAAAACAAAGCAGCAACAAGAACATGAGTAACTTACCTCGAGGGAACCTAGGCCTCCTCCAATGCCGGAACAAGAGTTTAGGGAACATCTCAAAGTTTTGTTTACAAGTTTTTTAGGTCGATTCATGAGTTCTCTTATCTTGGTCAGGTCTTTGGGTGATGCAAGTCTATTGATATTTATAAGAGTTAATATTATGAAAAACCCAAACTGATACACTTGTGACAAATTTACCCAAACTAATTGTTTAACCACAAAAAACCCAAATTGTTATATACGTGACAAATTTACCCAAAACTATTTTTTTGACCATAAAAAATCATAAACTGGTATACGTGTAATAAATTTATTTCAACTGATATACTTTTAACAATTTATCCTCCACTAGCTTTCATTAAATTTTACTATCAATTGCCAAGTAGATGACACGTGGCAATTGACGGGTGTACCTATTTGGGGTTTTTATCCTTTATTTGTCACATATGTATCAATTTGAGATTTTTGTGGTAACTCGCTTGAACGAAAACTAACGGATGGTAAATTTGGCACAAGTATATCAGTTTAGAGTAAATTTGTTACAGGTGTACCGGTTTGGGGTCTTTTATGGTATTAACCCGATTTATAAATGGATTTCTATTCCAAGTAATTCTAAATATTTATAAATGTGCCAATTATGAGTGTTTTATGAAGAGAAGAATGAATTGACTGCATGAGAAATAGAAAGCAACTTCAGATAAATGTGAAATGCAATTGTGTTAAATTGCTATTTTTTTAAGTAGATAACTTTATAGCTTGAAGGAACATAAAGTCCTATAAGCAAAACAAATTCACTGCAGAAAGTGTTATAACTGAAATTTCCATTTATATTGATATACGTAGTTCACATAATAATGAAATTATTCATAAATCTCTTTATCATTTAATACCGCGCGGCGCATGGATTCATCTCCAGTTAGTTATCGTTGTTTAAAAATCCCTAAGGGCTACCTTGCTTCAGCTATTTCATCATCTCCACAAATTGCCCTTGGCCTTCACGACATTCCTAGGATACTGCATGTTCTGCTTCATCTATGTTAGCATCCATTTTGTTATGAAAAGATAAGGAATCGGACGCCGAATGGTGCCCACTCCATTGAGCTTCAGCACGTGTCTCCCACAGCGTTGAATAGGGGCAATCCCTTTGACGTTGGCGTTGAGCTCCCACAAGTGCCTCGGAAGGTGGAGGCTGTGGTATATCGATCGAGGCGACAAAATTAGGGTGATCAATTGCGAGAACTGAGCGATTTGCTTGGGATCTTTCAAGAAAGGAGATTAGTGTTGGGTGCTCCAGAACTGCAACCACACATATCATAAGAAGTGCATTTTGGGAGTAGATTCTGCAAGCTAACTTGGCTCCTACTTTTTTGGTTAGATCAAGGCCTGGCTGATCTATGATCCGATCGGTATAAGAAATTTTTACCACCAGCATTTGTGCCTTTTCAAGTTCATTTACAAACCAGACCACCAAAAAAAAAAAATGTTTGTTTATAACGGCATGTCGTTCATTCCAAACAATAGATTTGATAGGATATGAAATATCCGAATTTAAAAGTGTGATTTACCGAACAATAGATAAAAATATAATAAAATTTCTGGGCTTCATATCCTAACATAAGAAGGACATAAATGAGGAGAGCATCCCTTTATTGAATCAGGAAGGAGGATATGATTCAATCACTTGGTAGATAGTGAAGGCTACATGGAAAATCAAAACCTACCATCGGTTGTTTACAATATCTAATGAGCTTGCCTGTTTCATCGTCCCAGAAATTGCCATTGGGACGAAGAATCGGATGGCGACTAGTCTTCACTCTGTCGAGCTTTTTTTCTTCCTTTTTGGTTAGAAAAGAGATATCCATTCATTCCTTAACTCTTAGCTTGCCAGTACAAAGCAGAAACATCAGCACAAAGTAAACTCCACAGGTCTGGAGGGGAGTAAAGGGACCAATTAAGAGGCAGAGAATTTTTTCTAAAGGTCTTAGCTATCCAGTCTGCCACTTTGTTCACCAACTGCTGTGGATTTGGTTTTGTCTTCGGAATATGACGTTGTTCCTTGATTTCCAAATAAGCCAACGAATGGTTGCTAGCAGCTCAAAGGGCACCAATGTGGCTCTAGAGTCCAAGAGCCATTCTTCAATTCTTGGAAGACCTCGATCGGGAATTTCGATTTGTAGCAACGATCTGACCACACTTGCTTTGTCCACGGAAGAGTAGAAAAACATGCTCAACGGTCTCGTGATGTAGCTGACGTAACTCACACTCGGTTCGGGTACAATACTCCTCCTGAAAAGATGTGCCTTTGTTGGGAGGGCATTTTGGCATACTGCCCATAGAAAAATCGAATCTTGGTAGTGTGTTTGTCTTCCAAATTTTAGTCACAAAGCTCTGGGGGTCTGATACGAGGAGGTGGCCTGGTTTGGATTTAGTTTCTCCGAGGATTCTCTATTCCTGTTGTAGCCGCTTTTTACTGTATAATTTCGGATTTGGGATTTAACCAACTAGTTTGTCTTCGGTGTCATGTGCCTCAATGGTATTGCAAGGATTCGCAAACAGTTGGTTCCTCAAATAGCTGCTGTAGCATCGGTTCGTTCCACTTGGAACCGATGAGTCCAAGTGGAACGAACCGAAGTGTGAGTGTGAGTTAAAGAGCAATTGACGGGCAAATATTTTACGGTGGTTTTTTCCTGACGCATGAGCTCATCTCTGGCTATCGTCGTAACGGTTGTTGTTGAATTGAAGGAAAATGTACCTAAAGGATGGACCTAACTAAGCACTGGACAGGTCATTTTATTTTTGTGCAAAAGAAAAACAAATACAAACCATTACTTTCTAAAATGACTTAATGCCTTACAGATCAGAAATTGCAAAGGTTCATTCCTACAGGAGGACATAGATGACGACAGGATTCCTTTGATTGTCTCCATTCTTTGCTCTACAGTCATTTATTTTTCACTGTGCATCCGGATTTTTCCTTTTGTATGCTTTTAGAAGAGCTTGCAAAAACAACAAAGGGTATTGTATTTTCTTTTGGTTTCTTTAGAGACTACCCTTGGTTTGTGAAAATTCATTTCTTCAAAATTATGGCTATAAATTCGATGAATGTTCTCATTGAGTACAAGAATGTGCTCGAGGCCTTGCCGGCCGCAAGTGACATCGTCGCATTGGACAATAGAATTTGACGGAACTCAATTATTAAAGTAAGGAAAAATCATGGATCCATTTGGAAGTAATTCACCTTGCCGCAATGCCCTCAATCTTATTAAGCTGTCGTTTCCACTTTTTCCTTTCCTTGACAAGTCCTTGACTTACCTTTTTCAGTTTCTCCTCATGAGTCATGGAATCTATCATGTCACACGTGTTGGCTCGGTCCCAATCGAAGATTTGTAAACGTAAAACTTTATGATGGACAGACTAGGGTAAAAATTTGAGCTCCCCAAATTTGTGCCCGTCCATGATTACCCCCACTTCTATAATCTATTGGAAAAAGTCATAACAAATAAACATACGTGTCTTATTGTAATGTTTATTTACAATACGGTAAAGTTATAAAAATTTACGTATATCCACTAACTACCTATCATTTTGCTCATAAAGTACCGCATGCAGAAGTGGGACAAGGATACTACGAGGAAGAGTGACATGAAACCGTAACGAAAATAAGATAAAAGATGGTTAAAAGTTTTCTTTCTTTGATCAAGTACGTGGAAGAAAGTTACTAACAAGAGAGAGAGGGCACACATCCAGTGGGTGGATATTGAAGATGGGTAACGACTATCTTTCTAAGATGCAAGCTTGACAAGTAGAATTACTGTTAAGCGCGCTCATGTGAGAGCACTATCAAGATGGGCGACCTTATGTAAATGTGTTCACTTGTATGACAAAGACAAGCCGTGAGGTTTGGTACGAGACTATACAAAGTGAATAATACCTCAAGTGAATACATTCAAGGTGTCTGGGGTTGATGGAATAGATGGTTGGAGTCCTTTCTCTTGGTGAGGTGGATTGCTATGTGGTGCGAATTCAACAAATCATAAATGGGGACAGTATCTAGATACAATACAACGTCTGATGATTGTATGGTAGCTCTATAATGTGTGTCTATATGCTACATGCCTCAAATGCAATTTTTTACTTATACAAATAGATGAGTCCATGGTTCCAGCCATGCCTCCCGAGCCTTCGTCGTTGGATCGATCAATGAAAAATCAGAACCATCTAGGTTGACATATGCTGAATGGTTGGGACTTATCACATTTCAATCCATCGGTGGAAGATTATGCGAGCACGACACCTCCAAGGGATCGTTGATTCACCCCATATAAACTATGGTTTTCACAATTATGTTCGAAACTTTTAACTACACCTAATGTCAATGGCAATAGCGATGACTTGTGTGACCAACAACTTACATAGCAGGAGAGGGAAAACAAATCTTAAAACGACGAACATTTACAAGTAAGACAGCCAGCTGGTGGCTATATAACCTTTTAAGTTGGCCATCTAATTTGCATGGACTAATCGAATCACACGCCGTAAAAGAAGAAAAGCAGACATATTACTAGTACGTCCAACAAAGTCCCCATCTACCACCACATAAAGGATTCCAATAGATTGAGACATCTAGTTGAATCTCAAGCGTTAACGTATTGAGTGATAAATTCCAAAATTGATCTATTTCATATGAATCGATCCAGACAATGACTTTCTTCTTTATATCGTCTGTGTGGCCAAAAAAAAAGGAAGCAAAAAATAGAAACTTGACCGAAGAAGAAAATCCAAGAGACGGAAAAGATGGGGCGTCTGCTTTCTTCATCATGTGAGGTGAAGGGGCTACACCTTATCTCCAAACACAAGCACAGATGCACACCGTCCATCGATTTGTGATTTTCTTCTTGCCCAATTCTTATCCTTACGAATTATTTTGGTGGAAAAAAAAAGGATTTGGGGAAGTTTGATTGACGAGGGGAGCTTTCATCACATTTTCATTGATACTTCCACTAAGAAAGAAAAAAGCCACTAGAGCTTTCTTTGGAAGAATCATGGAAATTTTTTCAGTGAAAATAGGGTAAGCTTGTTTGCAGTTATATGCACAAACATGAAAACACTATATTGGGCACGTGCATTGGCCACCGTTGGATCATGGTTGGTCGATGGCAATAGAGGGACGATTCTGTAGTGTGGTACTTTTGGTTGCGCAATATTTCTCTTATGCGGAGCAAGTTGTAAATGTGTCACATAATACAGATTTGAGATTTTTGATGTCTCAAAAAAGTTTGTGGTAAATGTGTTACAGTGAACATAGTTTAATATAAAAAACGGTGCCTTTCATACGCACCTCTTCACCTCCCAAACACACCCCATCATGGGTGAACCGCCGAAATATAACAAGACTAATCAAAGCCAAGAATACCTCATGTGAATACATTCAAGGTGTGTAAGATTGATGAAATAGATGGTTGAAGTCCTTTCTCCTAGCGTAGTGGATTGCTACATGGTGCGAATTTAACAAATTATAAATGGTGACAGTATCCAAATACAATACCAACATTCAATGCTCGTTTGGTTGCTCTCTAACGTCAGACTATATGCTACATGGTCAGTGTAAATTTTTTTCTTATATAAATGGATGAGTCTATGTTTCCTAGCCATGCCTCCCGAGCCTTCGTCGTTTGATTGATTAGTAATAAATCGCAACCGTCTAAGCGACATATGCTGAACAGCTGGGACTTATCACATTTCAATCCACCGGTGAACAAATAACATGAGCGCGGCACCTCCTGGGAACCATTGATTCACCCCAAATGTACTATGGTTTTTACAATTATATTTTGAAACTTGTAACTATATCTAATAT
>JAGVVM010014977.1:0-11090 GCA_019149425.1 Psidium friedrichsthalianum | reverse complement strand
TTGATCGCCTTAGCAAATTATTTCTTTTTTTTTTTTTTTGATCGCCTTTAGCAAATGTGACAAAAAACCTACCCCAAAGCTTTCCCTCTCTACTTTTATTTTTCTATGTTTATGAAACTCTAATGCAAAATTTATTTAGCGATTGGCTAAAAATATTTTATAGTGACATTTTCATCCTTTTATTTTTTTAGAATTTCAAAAACTAGTTTTTCTTTTCGGCCACCAACGAAAAGGAAGGGGAAAAATGAAGAAAAAAATAAAATAAATAAATAAAATAAAAATAAAAATAATTCAAAAAATGTAAATGATGAAAATACCCTTACTCATTCCCTTTAAATAATGAGGAGTGTGTACTTTAGGCCTTTATTTGAAATAATATTTACTTCAGATCCTTATTTGAGAAACTGATGTCACTTTAGGCCCTTATTTGAAATTTTTTTTTGCAAAGAATGACCATCAACTCTCTTCTTACTTACCTTTTTCACTCAAAACCCTACATTTTACATTGTGAGGTTTTGAAGATCTACACTTCACAACACATCCTGGAACTGGGACTAAAAAATGGGGAAGATTTAAAAAAATTCATAAAAATAATGCAAAGATGCTAATTCAGTCATAAATTTTTAGTTTAGCTAATTTAGTCCTAATATTTTTTTACAATTTTCCATTTTAGTCTTTTCAAGTTAATTTTTGCCATAAATTGTTGACACAGACGCCATCCATTCTATGTGGCATAATTAGTGGTGATATGGACAACTTTTGCAATTTGTTATTTTTTTTCTAATTTTTAAAGTTATATTTTCTTTTCTTTTTCCCTCTTCCTTTGTTGGTCACCGAGCCTCGGCGATGGTCGACGATTGGCCACAAGCGTTGGCCTTGCTCGAAGCTAGCAATGCAACCTCTCGAGGGGCCAGCGAGGTCGACCTCTCTTATGGCTAGTCATCAACCATCTATGAGGCTTGGTGATTGACGAAGGAAGAAGGAAAAAAGAAAAGAAAAAGTAAATGCATGAAAATTCAATTTTTTTTTCTAAATTACAAATAGTTGTCCACGTTAGGGGCCTTCACATGTCGGATAGTTGATGTTCTTGCCAGCAATTTCTTATCGAAATTGACTGGAAGGACTAAATTGATAAATTGTGAAAAGGTTTAAGACTAACTTAGACAAATTAAACGGTTTAGAACTGAATTGGCATTCATACAATTTGTTTAGAAATTTTTGGTAATTCTTCTAAGAAAATGTTCGGGAAAAAATTATAAAAAAAGGCAGCTGTTTAAAAAGTGTAACTCCTTCTTTTCATATATCGAGATACGAAAGCGTAGGTTTTAAGTTTAGATGGTGCAAAGTGCAATTTCGAATAGGTGAGGATGATTATTTTCCGCAATGTTTCAAGAAAATGTGTTCGAAATATACAAATAACAAATGGGACTTTGGTGGATCTGATTAGATCAGTCCGACTAGCCTAAGCTGACCAAATTTTATCTCTTTTTGCCTTTCCAGCCAAGTCTATTCCCCATCAACAAACACTTTGCCTTGTTGTTATGGGCTATTTACCAAATCATATCCACATAAGCAACTTTTTTGCCCTCTTACATTTACGAAAGAGAGAGAGAGGAAAAAATCAAGTGGGAAGTGAATTTTTTTATGAGTCTTTTTGGATTTTCCTGCCTCAATCAATTTACATGGTTGCCAAACAAGCCGAGAGAAAAGAATTGCCACCCCATTTCTTTTGCTAGAAAATATTTTGTAAATTAACGATAAGATAGATATGAAAGAGGAAAAGCATACATCCAATGTGCATCGATCTGTCTCAAGATTTTATCCACTTCATTAACTATTGTTTCTTCTTTTATTTTTGGGTGTCAAATAAGACATATTCATTATTATTTTTAATAACTCCCTGTCATATGAAATTTTGTGGTTCAAATTCTTTTCTAAGTGGAATTCTTTGGTTAAAATTTGGGAAAATTGTCAAAAAAGTCCTACACATTTTACACTTTTGCTAATTCAGTACTAAACATTTTAAGTTTGCCGATTCAGTCCTAAACTTTTTCACATTTTACCGATGTAGTCCTATTGGCTAGAAAATACTGATGTGGATCCCGGTCCTCTTACATGGCATCACCGGTGCTGACATGGACAACTTTTGATAATATTTTAATATTGTTTTAATTTTTTAAAAAATATTCTTACTTTTTTTTTTTTTTTTATTTTTTCCTTTCCTTTCTTTTTCCCTCGAGCGTTTGTAAGGGCTGCCCTCATCAGATTGGCGAGGGCCAGTGAGGGTAGTCCTCGCCTAGCACCAGCAGGGGCGGCCATTGCCAGAAGTCAGTAGGGGTTGCCCTCACTCAATGTTGGAAAGAAAAAGAATGAAAAATAGGAAACAATAGAAAAAAGAATAAAAAGGAAAAAATAAATAAAAATATTCAAAAAGTTATTAAATCTTATCAAAAGTTGTCCATGTTAGTACTAGCGGTGCTAAGTAGGATGATTGTATCCATATCAATGATTTTCGACCAATAAGACTGAATTGGTAAATCTGAAAAGGTTTAGAATTGAATTGACAAAAATATAAAAGGTTTAAGAGTTCTTTGACAATTTTTCCATTAAAATTGTGAGCTTTTTATGATTATAACTTAGGTTTGGGATACGTTAATTAATAAAGATTAGCAACAAGGTTCAAACTTATTGCAAACCATCCTTCAATCGAGTTCAGCTTAAGCAAATTAGTAAGTATTAAGGAAGGAAATGGAGTTTGTTAAAAAACCAATTCTCTTAAGGTTACTTTCGTCAAATCAATAAACTACGGTGTATAATATCCTTTTTTCTTTTTGCTGGGGTCAGAATATAATAGCCATTTAGGGTGGAAAAATAGCACAAGCCCAAGATATTTTGGGCTTTTCTTATAGAAAAATCATGGGCTATCAATCCTTGTTTATACGTAGGCGTGTCTCCACGGAGAGAAAAAGACACGCACGTACTATCCCTTCGAGAAAAACAACCTTGACCACATTTTGAGTGAACCCACTTTCTTAAAAAAAAAGGGGGGGGGGGGGGGGGGGTTGGGGTTAATACTACAAAAAAAATCAAACTAATATGCATGCGATAAATTTATCTCAAATTATTTTTATGATCACAAAAAATTTCAAACTGGTACATCTGTGACGAATTTACCACAATCTATTTTTTCAACCACCAAAAACTCTAAATTTGTACATCTGTGATAAAGTTATCCCAAACTAATTATTTTCACCACCAAAAATCCTAAACTAGTACATATGTGACAAATTTACTCTTCATTAATTTTTGTTAAATTGGATTAATACTACAAAAAATCTCAAATTGATACAATAGAAGGTAAAAATCCCAAACGTGTACATCCGACAATTGTCACGTGTCATCTAACTCGGCAACTTGATGATAAAATTTAACCAAAACTAATGGAGAGTAAATTTATCATAGATGTACTAGTTTGGGTAAATTTATCACAAAGATATACTAGTTTAGGGTTTTTGGTGGTCAAAAATAGTTTATTAAAAATAATTTGGTGTAAATTTGTCATAGGTATACCAGTTTGGGATTTTTCGTGATATTAACCTTAAAAAAAATACATTACACATTAAATAACAACATCCTTCGCTCATAATAACATCAGGGCCACACACATCATCCCGTTATCGAAGCCTTACTCATTGCCATAGGTGGTAAAATGGGCATAGAACCCATCTTTGACTAATATTTCATGGTAATGCGTCATAAATGGGTTACTTAAATTTTAAAGTGTACTATAAATGGGTTACTTAGAAAATTAGTGCATCATAAATGAGTTTTAAATGAGTCATAAATGAGCTAGCTAAAAAAATATAAATTTTTTAGCAATATGTTTATCTTTAAAAATGTATAAGAAATAATTTTCTTTATATTGGATTTAATCGTTGAAGTACTTTAATAATATAAGTCGGGCCGGATATGGATTGGATTGGGTATGGGCAGCTAGATTTGTATAATATGAAAATGGGTCAAAACAAGTTAAATGAATTAATATGGATCAGATCATATTCGATCCAACCCAAAACTCGATCCGACCCACCTGTTTGAAACCTCTACTCATTGCAAGTACTAGTGACGTTTTGGAGGAATAGGCTTCCCTTGATAGAGGGAAAAAAAGAGAGCATATGGCAAATACATATGATGTGCCCGTCCATGTTAACAAATCCAGATTCCACCTCGTGACGACTCATGGAAAAGGTGGGAAACAAAACAAAAGTCGAGGTTGAGTATCTTAATGCGATTTTTCACGAGGGGAATACATTGGTTCGTGATCTTGACCTTTCATGAACGTTATCTCTCTGGAACGTGTGGATGGAATGCAAATCTTTCTTTGTTTTACCTTTTGTTTCTTTGGCCTTTTCCCAAAGAAGTACTAGAAGAAGATCACTTTCCTCTAATGGATGAGAAAAGCACTTTATATGACCCTCCTATTAAGGGTGGGTTTGGTTCAGCATTCCCAAAGGGCTTTCAGCCCTCAAAAACCCCTTGGGAAAATGCTGAACCATTTGGTTCAGCTTTAGGCTAACATTTGGCCAAATGCTAGCCTTGGGAATGCTGAAAGCCCAATGCTAGTAGGGACTAGCATTGGGCTTTCAACATTTGGCCAAATGCTGAAATTTTTTTTTCCAAAACTATCCCCATAATGATAAAAATTACCAAAACCCATTTGCAAAGTTATTTTTAGCAAACAACATTTAATCTAAAGCCCGTTTTGAAATCAGTTTTTTTCCAAACGCAATTATCATTTTCCCAAAGCCCTTTTAGGCTAAGGATATTTGCATTTCACCAAAGCCCATTTGAAATGTTGAACCAAACCCACCCTAAATAAGGATAAGATCCTTTTGAGAGAGAGAAGAGAGAGAGAGAGAGAGAGAGAGAGAGAGAGAGAGAGAGAGAGAGAGAGAGAGAGAGAGAGAGAGAGAGAGAGAGAGAGAGAGTGAGCGAGCGAGCGAGCGAGCATCTGGGTTATCGAATTCGATATGAGCATGTGCCTACTAAAATGTCAATTTATATCATAATCAATCAACATGAACCAAATATGAACCAAATCCTTTATGAAAACCCCACGGCATTTTCTTGTTAAAATTGGAAAACCCAAAAGCTATTTTCATTTTTCCATAAAAGAAAGGCTGGCTATTTTCAAAAAAAAAAAAAAACAAAACCATTCTGAGTACTTTACATATATATGGGGGATGATTACCAAAAAAAGTCATAAATCTATTGCCAATGTGCCTATTCAGTCCTAAACATTTAGTCCTGAACCTTTTGCATTTGTGTCAACTTTGACCGGCTAGTGCTGACGTGGATAATTTTTAATGACATTTTAATTTTTTTATTGTTATTATTTTTTCTCTTTCCTTTTTTCCCCCTTCCTTCTTCCTCCAGCAAGTTGGATCAATGCCGGCCGATGTTCACATCACTGCCGGCTGGCGTCCACTACAGTATCGGCTGGTCGAAATTTGTATGATGGACTGAACTAATACAAATGCAAAATATTTAGAACTCAATTAGCACAAAAAACAAGGTTTAGGGCTAAATTGGCACAATTGCAATAGGTTTAGGACTTTTTTAGTAATTTTTCCCGATATATGTTAATATCAATACTCACATATGCATAAACATGTGAAAAGTCAAATATCAAGTTAAAATCAAAACATATTCTTTTTTTCAGTCGAAAATCAAAAAACTTATTCAAATAATTATATACGATAGGAAAAATTGCAATAACCATGATCCATTTTGCTTCAAATTAGATACCATAGTTGCATTTCAATACCTACAATTCATCGTCACTTTTTCACAATGAAAATCAAGCTGCATCCCTCACCTGCATGTAATTTACCAAATTACCATCTTTTTCCCAAATTACCCCCACACTGAAAAAATCCACTGGCCCACGCTCTCTCTCCCCACCCGAGAGGTTTGCTCGATCCAACACACCACTACCATGTCTCGCCCTCTCCTCTATGCATGCCTCTGTCACACCTTTGGATGCGGTCAACGGTGGTCAACGGTAGCCAAGCAAATTCAAGGCCAAAATGAGGTCGAACGACCTTGATTTAGCAGCCATGGCCGAGCTCTGCTACATAGCTTGCGGGGCTCGAGAGCTTGTCCCAGAAACTCATGGTTCGCCTCAGCCCTTGTGAGCTCGTGACCGACCTTGCACAGCCTTAACAACTGCGAACTGGAAGCTTAGGCCGAGCTCATTTGGCCTCGCTATCACAAGCCCAGTATGATCGTTGCGGCATACAATTTCACGGATATCAAGGGAGGGACATGGGGAGGCGGGCGAGGGCGAGGGTGTCGTTGTTAGTGTTGACACCTAAATTTTGATTTTTCTTTCGTTATATATATTGCACAAAAATGAGAATTAATTCTCACAAAAAAAAATAAATGTTCATGCATTGCATTTTTATTTTTTTGTTTTGCATTATCATTTACATTCGGGCCCGAGCAGGATTTATTATGCAGGAAGTCTGGACCAAGGGTCGTAATGATCTTTACTGAGGAAAGTTGGGATTTGTTCGCGAAGTCGGAGAGTTGGAAATAAAAAGATTCGACCAAGGAAATAAACATGTTGTGACCAAATTTCGTAAAGGGATTTAGATTGAATTTTTAAATTCAAATAAGTCCATTTCGATAATTTAATTAAAAAAGGGGTTTTTAATTAATTATTCATTTAATTAATTAAAGCCCGGTTCGAGCCCGCATAGATAAGCCATGAGAAAGGCGGCTGAGCACATTGGTCAAAAGGAAAGGATATATTCTCATAATCAAAGATAAAAAAAAAAGGAGGAAAGGAATCGTGCGTGTATATTTCAGTTTTGTCTTAGAGCTCAATCCTCTTGTGCCTATACAAGAGACCTTCATTCACGTCAGAAAGGGGGGACTCTGGGAGACAAAAAATTCAGAGAAACTTGAGAGAACACGCGTGAGGCAAGAGTGATTTCGGCTTTGGTTGCTGTTTGGTGCCGTGTGATCCCCTTTCTTGCCGCTGTTGACCGGAAACACAAAAAGCTCCCCCTCCTGCTGTCCCTTTGCTGTTCGTTTTCAACGACTCCTCTACCGCACCGAGAATTTGACTCTGCAGCCGAAGACTCCTCTGCTGATTTACTGCCCCGAGAAGCCATCCGTTGTTGCTGACTTCAACACCAACTCCCCTGTCAAGCTCTGCAACTTGCTATACGAAGGAGACTACTGCTGCACCGAAGAAGACTTCTCTGCTTTACTTTGCTTTAGACCAAGTCAAAAAGCACCTTCTCCTCACTGTTTTGCTCCTCTGCCGCACGATCCATGCTGCTATTTGCCAAATCAATCCAGAAGTGCTTGACTGGAGTCGCAAGTTCGTGCAAGTTCAAATTAGGGAAATTTACCTTGCAATTAAGGTAATTTTCTTATCTCGAATTTTAGACATATTCGCTTGTCTATTTTGTTTGCATCTTGTATATCTCGTCATATCTTGCATTACATCAAAGTGGATATTTTTCAAAAGACAGGCTGATTAGGAAAATTTTCTTTCCTAATCCGTAACTTGTCATATAATCGGGAAAATCCATCTTTAGAATTATTGATGGAATACTCGATTAGGCAAGGATTTGCGTTCAATCTTTAATCGTAAGATTAACGAATTAAAGATTGGATTCAAATATTCGCGAAATGTTTGCAAAACTTGATTGATATATCCACTTTCTTGATTGGCATATTTACTTTTCCTATTTTGACTTGGATTGCCTGATTGTTATATTTTTTTGGAATATATCCGTCGCATGATATAATCTCCAAAAATTCTAAAAAAATTTTGCATTCATTCATATTCCATATTTGAACATTGCATATCTTTTAAAATAGCATCATGTAGATAATTGCATATCTTACTTTTTTTGTAAAATATTTAGGTTAGATTGCATTTTAGAATAGATATTGCATGTTTTAATAGAATCTCATGTCTAAAATAATCCATCTTTAATATATTAGGGTTTAGGTCAATTTAAAACTCTAAAATATGCAAGATAAATATTGTTTTGACATAGTTCTATTTTAGGAAATAAATTCATCCGAAAATAAAAAAAAAATCATACTTGCCATGTCATCTATGTTTCGTCATCATTGCCACGTCATACTTGCCATATCACTATTGCCACATCATTTATGCCATGTTATCCTTACCATGTCATATTTGCTATGTCATCTATACCATGTCATCCATGCACGTCATTACTTTTTTTTTTGCCATGCCATATAGGTTGCATTTTAGACTTGCATTTAATTCATGTCATTGCATCTTAGAATAATTTCATGCATTGCATATAGTATAGTCTTTCATGCATTTATAAAAATTGAAAACTAAAAAAAAGAAGTAATGTTTTGTGTGGAGCATGCTCCTTTGATTATTTGATTTCTAGATGTTCAATTAATTGATTGTGCACCCGCATGATAACCTTTGTTAGTGACTTAGGTTAAAATCAATTAATGTTGCCTTCTCAAATGATTTTTTTATGAAATAAAATGGTACCGAAAGGGCGTTAGAGTAATCCAGCGTAATCAAGTCCCCGAACTTTTAATCTCTGGTTCGTAGAAGTAATTTAGTTCTCCCGCTAATTTACTTAGGTTTCTAATCGATCTACCAAGAACGATTAATGGCGGCTCCTATTGAAAATCTTTGCATGTTAAATATTGAACCATAAGTTGCGATTGGTATGGGCTTGGGAGAGTCCGAGTTAGGTTAGTTAAATAATTAGCCTAATAATCCATTAACCTGAGAAAACTCATTTTTTAGGTCGCAACAGTTAGCATCACTCCGTGGCGTTGAGCGGCAGCTCAATGCTGTGGCCTGTGGGCAGCTGTGAGTCACCGATTTGTTATGCTGCTTGCGCGTGAGGAGAAAAAAATGGCTGGGAAGAGAGTGACAACTGACAAGGATTTTGGTGTAAATTTTGCGCATGCACGAGGGCAAATAAGTCGTTTTAGTTTTTTTTTTGGCCGGAAAAGTAATTTTAATTTAGGAATATGTAAAAAGAGACTGCTAACCTGACATTTGACGGTACTGTTAGTTATTTCTGATCACACGTTCTCCTAATTAATGAGTGCTTCATACAAAACATGCGGTGATAATGTGTGGATCTATGGTTGAGATTGTATTATCCCCGATAGTACTATCAAGCAAGCATTTCCCTATGCAAAATGTAGGTTTTAAATGTGAGAATGTCATTTGATATAAAAGAGTGCAATTACCCCAAAATACAAGTCATTTTGAAGTTCTTCATTTTCTTGGCTATAACTCTTGCGACTCATATATGTGGAAAAAATATATAAAAAAGTCTTAAATCTATTGCAATTATGTTAATTTAGTTCTAAATTAAATTCAACCCATTTGGTTGATCGGTGTGACATGACTTTTTTTTTTCCAAAAATTAAATTCAAAAAAATGAGAATTTTTTTTTAAAAAAGAAGAGAGCGAAGCATCAATGCCGCCATCCCACCATCGTTGGGAAGGGCCCGGCGAGGGTGGGGAGATGGTCAGTGAGAGTCGTTGGCCCCTGGCCCTAGAGACTCTCGTCGACACAGGCGAGGGACTAGCAACTCTCGTCGACTTGCAGGGTAGGTGGCAGTCCTCTCCCAATCTAGGTGAGGATCGCTGGCCATCCCCTACCCTTCGTCGGCCTTCTCGATGATGATGGGTCAACGGCGGCGAGGGCTTGCAGTCCTCTCCACCCACTTCACTCTTTTCTTTTCTTTTAAAAAAACTTATTTTTTGAATTTAATTTGAATAAAATAGATATTTGGACAAAAAATAAGTCTACGTCAGTGTCGGTAGCATCACATCATTTTCGATTAACTAAATGGACCAAATTGGCATAATTATAAAAGGTTCATAAATTAATTAACAAAAGATAAATTTAAGACTAAATTGAAACAATTACAATAGTTTATGATTTTTTTTTGGTAATTTCGTTGATGATCATATATGCAGCGCGCATACAAGGAGTCAAAATCCAATGTATAAAGAAAGCAAAACAAAGCACATATCTAAGAATAGAAGTACAAGAAGATAAAAATTGGGGACCTCATTACATCTATCTCCTTTTCTTTTTTTGTGTTTGGGACCTCTCTTTTTAGTGACGCGAGGTACCAAAACTGCCAGAAGTTTTGCCTTTTTTTTTTTGGGGTCAAAAAAAGTTCTCTGTGTTCACTCTATAGGAAAAAGCCACAAAAAAAAAAACTCTAATATTAACCTGTTAAAATAAAATAAAAATTCATTGACTCGATATAAATAACTGAATAAACAGGTATAGTAATTTCTAAGGAAGCTACACTTTTTTTTTTTTTGCATGCATGGTGTGAGAAAACTGAGCTTCTTGTTGTAAGATTGCCATTTATTTTACTTTTTTTTTTTCGTGAAAGAGATATGAGTATCTGATTATTTTTTTAACAAAAACCCGCAAAAAGAAAAATTGTTTCACGGATGTTTCTTTTCACGAATTCTTTTTCAAGAATAGAATAAAAGAATCCTGTGCAATTCGGTCCCAAGTGGATGATAACAATGACCACATCAATAACAGTAAGAATAATCTTACCATTCTAATTTTTTTTTATCATGTTACGATTACATATTACTCTAATGGGATGGTGAATGAAAAATCGAAATACGAAAAATAAGTTACCACTTCATTATTCCTTGAAAATTACACTAAACTCTAGAATTGAACATAAGAAATCCAATGTGTTTCGATAAAAAAAAATCAATGTGTACCGATAAAGAAAAAAGAAAAAGAAGTAAGAAAGACAATGTGAAGCAAGCAATATGCCGAGAACAAAAAAACAATGAGCCGTACAGAGGACACGCCCATAGCTTTTCCGTAAGAAAAGAATCGTCATGGTTGCATAACTTAACTTTTTTTTCTCTATTCGTGAACATGAAAAATCCTCTACCCACCTTGAACCCAATATAAATAGGCTCCCAATGATCATGGAAAATTCATCAAAACTCGAACAATCATCTCTCTCACAAGCTCAAGAACCTCTCTCTCTCTCTCTCTACC
>JAGVVM010014975.1:0-20624 GCA_019149425.1 Psidium friedrichsthalianum | reverse complement strand
GGACTCTGTCCTTGTTCCCCTATTATCATCAAATTCTTTCTTCAAGGAGCCAAAACCTACCTAGTCTTCCCACAATAATCTATACAAAAGTCACAAGGATGTTTCGCCGAATCATCCCTCTCTACCTCCTCCTTTCATTCTTCCTTCTTCTCGACACGAGCTTCGGTGCCGATCCGCTTTTTGATCCGCTTTATGATATCTGCTTCGGCAAAGAAAACTACACTTCCGGTGATCCTTACAAAGCCAACCTCGACAGCTTGCTTGACGCCCTCGTTTCCCAGGTCCCTCCTAGTGGGTTCGGAAACCGGCTCGAGTGGCGAGGGGAAGAATCAAGTGTACGGGCTAGCCCTTGCCGGGTGTGATGTATCAAGCTCCGACTGCAAAAGTTGCGTCTCCGATGCAGGCCCTGAGCTTCTGCAGCGTTGCCCTAAGCAGAAGGGTGCTGTTATTTGGTATGACAGCTTTGAACACTTCACGGCACACGTAGTCCGCTTTGAAGTTTAACAATAGCCGATGCCAAACCAACTGAAAAATGTGATAATTTCAAACTATCATCTGGTTGATTTCTTAAATTAACAAGTTCTGTTTTCCTTCGAAAGCTCCTGTAGTTTCTCCTTCTTCTTTTTTTTTTTTCCCCTTTTTCTTTTGCTTCGATCCAATATTTGATATGTGGACTCTCGATTGGTGCTCTTAGGTATGACAATTGTCTCCTCAAGTATCCGACGTGGAATTCTTCGGCAAGATCGACAACAGGAACAAGTTCCACTTGCTCAACGTGCAGGACGTTGACATGGACTTCATGGAATTCTACAGGAAGACCAAGGAGCTGCTGAGCAGCTTGACGGACAAAGCCGTGGTGGATCCCAAAATGTATGCGTACGGCGAACTCGGGCTCGGAGGGAACAAGACCTTGTTCGGCTTGGCTCAGTGCACGAGGGATCTGTCTGGAGATGACTGCAAGACGTGCCTCGAGATCGCGATAAAAGACCTGCCGAGCTGTTGCTATGGCAAACGCGGAGGGAGAACCGTTGGCGCGAGTTGCAACGTTAGATATGAGCTTTACCCTTTCGTCGATATTTGAGATCGTTTGAAACTCGATGATATCTGCAAATCGATGTGCCATGTATGATGCATCAAAGGTTGAAGAAATTAAATAAATAAGGGATGAATCTCAGGAGGGTGTTTAGTTATTCAGGTTTTAACATCACATGAAAAAATTTCTTGTTTCCCTAAATCTGCCGTAGTAACTGAGATGCCAACACCTTCTAAGTCCTACATGAGAGAGAGACAGAGACAGAGAGAGAAGGGATGGGATGGGATGGGATTGTTTCGACTGATGTAGCGCTATTTCTTGGAATGACTTGGGGGAAAATTTAGTCATAAGTTTGACCTGGTCGTCAATACGGATAGACACATTGCTAGAACACAAGTGATTATTGAACAAGTGAGCCGTTGCGACCATCGTGAGAACGTCAACTCAAATTGCTTATGTTAATGCCACTATTGATTAGGGACAGTCAACTTTTTCAACTCAAATCATTCTAGACTCTCCCTCTCCTTCTTCAAGGAGCCAAAACTTACCTGCTCTTGACCTTACAGAAGTCACAAGGATGTTTCCCTCCTAATCGATCCCTCTCCTCCTCCTTTTGTCCTCCCTTCTTCTCAACACAAGCTCCGGTGCCGGTCCGCTTCATGATTTCTGCTTCGGCAACGAAAAGTACACTTCTGGTAGTCCTTACAAGGCCAACCCCAACAGCTTGCTTAATACACTCGTTTCCAAGGTCCCTCCTAGCAGGTTCGGAACCAGCTTGAGTGGCAAGGGAAAGAATCAAGTGTACAGGCTAGCCCTTTGCCGGGGCGAAGTGTCAAGCTTCGACTGCAAAAGTTGCATCTCCGATGCCGGCCCTAAGCTTCGGCAGCGTTGCCTTAAGCAGAAGGGTGCTATTATTTGGTATGACAGCTTCGAACGCTTCACGACTCATATAGTCCGCTTTTAAGTGTAATAATACCCGATGCCAAACCAACTAAAACAGTAATAAGGTTAACTTCTGCTTAAAATGGCTGCAACTTGAACTCTATTTAGTCTAAAACAATGTTCACCGTGGTATGTTTAATCTAGAAAATACTCTTTATGTAAACCACAATTAGTTTTACTTTTTTGGCCATTAACTTAATAGGTTTTCACACAAAGATGTTCAATTTTTCAAATAGATCATGAACCAAAACGTAAAAGGTGGCGTGACTAATATGTTTGCAAAAGCATCTTCTCTCGAGCATAAATTAAGTATGGAAAGTAAGTAAATCATCGGGTTCCATTTTCCATCGGAAGCTCCTTTAGTTTCTCCTTAATTTTCGATCTATACTTCAAATTGATAGGTGGATTCATAATTCTCTCGATTGGCGCCGTAGGTATGACCATTGTCAACTTCCGACGTGGAATTCTTTGCCAAGATCGACTACATAAACTTTGTAAGCAGCAAAAGAAGTTGTTCCTTTAAAACTCTTTCTGCTGACAGTATGATGTATCATTAACCTTGATCTATAAAGACTCTTGTACAATCTATGTATTTAGAGCTGAGATTTAGCAAAATACATCTTGGAGGAGAGAATTATCAAAAAGTCCTAAACCCATTATAATTGTCCAATTAGACTAAATTTGCTTTCTTTCAATTCAGTCCTAAGCCGTTTGTATCCATGCAAATTCAGTCCATTTGATTGACCGGCACCGACGTTGATTTTTTCATTGCCTAAAAATGATTTTTAATATCGATTTTATTGAAATTAAATTCAAGACATAAGGTAAAATTAAAAGAAAAAAAGTGGCGCCGTCGCCACCCTCGCCATTCTTTCCGAGACTTCCCAACCAGGTTCTCTCACTGGGAAACTCACTTAACTGCAGAGAAAAGGCCTATGCAAATTAGATTATCTGGACATTCTCCATGTTAGTTCATAATGCAAGAGGAGCTTCAATTTGTCCTTGTTTTATTGGCCTAATAACCAAAAAAATCTCCAACTCTAGCCTATATCCTAATTATATCCAAAAAAAATATCTTATAAAAAAAACCGAAATTTTAGCCTTTGTCCCAATTATATCAAAACTTTTTTTGTCTCATAAAAAACCCTCAATTTTTACTTTTGTCCCAATTTTGCCGGCCTGATACCTAAACAACCTTCAACTTTAGGATTTGTCCCAATTATATTTATAAAAAAAAGTGTCTCCTAAAGAACCCACTTTCATTTTTGTCTCAATTTCACCACCGTTAACCTTCTGTCCATAATCACCATTAGTTAATCCTATGTGGCTCGAATTTTCTCATCAAACTTACCAATGAATCTTCAAAATTCAAAAACAGCAACCTTCAAAGACGATGAGATTTGAGATTATTCATCCATATAATCAATCTCCACATCCAGTCGTTATTTGGGTTGTTGAGTTTCGAAGGGAATCCGAAACACGCCGTCTTGAGTAACTCTATATCTCCCGCTAATGTGTAGGGAAAGTAGACAATAGAAGAGAAGTTGCTGAAATTTTTCATGTCAGCTTTGTTGAGGTGTAATTTATTAAGGATGTGAAAATGTACGTAGGATTAACTAATGACAATAATAAACGGAAGGCTAATGGTGGTAAAATTGGAACAATAGTAAAAGTTGGGGTATTTTATGAGACAAAACAATTTGGATATAATCGGGACAAATGTTAAAGTTATGTGTTTTTTTAGATATTAGGCCGGTAAAATTGGGATAAAAGTTAAAGCTGGTTTATTTTTATGTAACAAAAAAAAAATGAATATAATTGAGACATATGCTAAAGTCTGGGGTTATTTTGGTTATTTGGCCTTGTTTTCTTCGCATAAAGGTGTCAGCATTAATAGCCCGACAGATATTCGCTATTCCACACTTAATAGACTATGAGTGAAAATTTGACAAGCACAGAGGGGAAAGTAGGAAGATTCAAGTAGTATAATATGAAGTTCTCCTTTTGATGCGATGACAGTTCAAAGCTCTCACAACGACCCATGAACCACTTCAAATTGTTTTAGTGAGGATTTTGGCATTATCATAATGAAGCTATTCTCCCTTCAGTGATTTGTAATGTCTCGTTGAAATGTAAAATCTCAGAAAGGGATGTCTTAGCTTTATACTGTTCCGACAAAAAAAGCTTTGCACTGCACAAGATATTGGTTGAAGTTTTGGGGGCACCGGTAAGGACAGACTATAAAAGTGATAAGTGCACTGGTACTGATGATCCTAAAACTTGTTACGAATGTGTAATTGAATCTTAAAACTTTCAAGAAATGCAATCAAATCCTAAATCTTGTTATAAAAAAGTAATTGAGTCCTAAAACTTTTTAAAAAATGCAATAAAGTCCTCAAACTTGTGGAATTGAAGCTATCAAATCCTAAAAATTGTAAGCATTTTCCGTTTGTCAAGTTGGACATAGTTAATAGAAGGACTTGATTGTACTAATTTAACAAGTTTTTAGGATGTAATTGCACTTTTTAAAAGTTTTAGGACTCAATTGCACTATCATGACAAAGTTTAGTACTTCAATACATTTTTGAAAAGTTTTATGACTTAATTGCATTTTCGTAATAAGTATTAGAGCTTTCATTACACTTACTCAATTGATAAAAACTATTGAAATAGTTTTGCCTGATGAGAGCTTGGTCAACAAAAAATAGAATAATTTTAATACATAATTTATCTCTCTCTTAAAATGCAAAATAAACATTACAAAAAGAACTCTCAATTCAAGTTAAAAGTTCAAGAGAATTTTTATAAATTGACCTATTGAAGTACAAGAAAAATAAATTAACCCAACATATGTTTGAGAGATATGTGCACTGGAGAATATTTTCAAAAGATCCTAAATCTATTACAATTTTGCCCATTCAATCTTAAACTTCTTCATTTTTCCAGTTGAATCTTAAACATTTTTACATTTTGTCAGTTAAGTCCATCAACTAATTTTGACCGCAATTCGATGACGTGGATACCAATCGTCCTACATGGCACAATGAATGCAAATGTAGATAATTTTTAATAGTGTTTTTAAGATTTTTTTTATTTCTTATTTTTTTTAAATTTTTTCTTTCTTTTTCTTTCTTTTATTTTGTTAAATTTTTTTATTCAAAGGGCTTGCAACCCAGTGACTCCTACTAGCCCCTAGGCAAGGGCCACAAGGCCTCGCCGAGCCCAAGCCAGGGGTCGCAGCCCCTCGCTACGGCCGTCGAGAGCTACCATGCCCTCGCCTCACCAGATCTACCGTCATCAAGATCACAATGGCCCATGAGGGCTAGCGACATCCTCACTAAAACCAATGAGGGGTCGGGCCACAGCCGACAGAGGCTGCCAACCCTTTGAACAAAAAAAAGAAAAAATAAAATAAAATAAGAATTCAAAAAATTATTAAACATCTATCCACGTCGACACCGGCAATGTCATGTAAGATGTCCGGCATCCACAGCAGCAATTTTCGGTCACAATTAGTTATATAAACTTAATTAGAAAATGTGAAAAGGTTTAGAATTCAATTTTGCAAAACTAATTATTTAGTACTAAATTGGTAAAACTGCAATAAAGGTTTAGAATTCATGTTTGAAAGATAATGTCCTCTCTACACCTCTCTTATGCTGCTTCCATCCTCGTGTTAGAAAGATGATGTCTCTCCACCCTCTCTTATGACGTTTGAAGATAATGTCCTCTCTCCACCTCTCCTTTGTGCTGTTTGAAAGATAATGTCCTCTATCCACCTCTCTCTTATGCTAATGACCACTGATTACTTTGATTTACCGTTGCTGATCACACTATTACGTGCAATCAGCAACCGGGTGCACGATCAGCAGACCGTGGGCATTAAGCTTTGTTTTCCTCTTTTTCTTGTTTTTCTTTTATGTGATGGCCATGCCCGATGCACGCGCATCAATGCAGTATATATAAATATATATCTACACATATAAACGGATATAACATAATCAAAATAAAATAGTGTGACCACTCGTGTGCATTTTTGACACATTAACATGTGTGCATTTCAAGCGTGCGTGTGCATCATATGTATGTACGACATGATCAAAAATAAGAATCAAATTAAATCTCGTTTAATTTAATTTTAGTCCGACTAATTCGATAGTCGTTATTGCAAAAAAAATTTGCAATATCGTCTTTCATGCTCAACATCATCATGTATTGTTTAAGATATGTGACATCCCTAAATTCATCTCTGAGTTGGTAGTAAAATATGCACTAACACATTAGTACTTCCAAGAGAATTGATTATCTCAATCAACCTTCAGGTCTTACAAGTCATAAGTGACGTTTAGCAATATGTCATGACCACCTTGACAGTGTGAATGCTTTAAGAACATAATGAATCTGTCAACTTCTATTATGGTGTAATTTAATCCTTATGTCTTACTATGTCCCGATTGAACATAGACAATAGAATATTTATTAGCGTACCAGTTCAATCATATGCAAAAATCTAATCAACGTGCATTTTATACGAGACATGAACAGTTCATTCTCCATTACAACCACAGTCGAGGATTTTAATTTGTGCCATGATTAGATCTCATAGGACATTATTATTGTGCCTTGCATGTAACAAGGAGACATATTTCATTTTGCACACATGTGTAACTTAGTGGGTGAACGAACTATGACCATTAAGTATAAAAACAATCAACAAACCGACAACACGCGTACTTGTGACCATAGCCATCCAACACACAAGTAGCATTGTGCCTCATCTCTTAAGATTATTTACACAAAATCAAAGCATGAACGGTTAGACATTGACCACGCTAAAAACTTCCAAGTTGCTAATCGCTGAATGCGTGTCACGCTTGGTAAACTTGTCTGGTACAAGCACGTGTATTCTAACTTGGGCATCACAATATCCAATGACTCATGTCTTGTCATTCTCTCAAGTATATAATACTTAATGGTCAAGTTAAGAATACACCATTCTCAATAAGATCATTAATTTCCATTCAATGATCCATCGACCAGGAACAATTTAAAGATTCAGTCTAACTATCAACCTGTTAGTTATTAACGTTAGGTTCATTCACAATAATCTTATGGAATCATTCATATATATATATATATATATATATATATATATATATATAATTGAACAAATTAATGAACACGCCTTTATTACTAATTAAATAAAAATTAAAAATACAACTAAAATCCTTAACATATAACTATAATATGATTGCGTTAGGACATATGTCTAGCAAGTTGTGCCGAGGAGAAGAAAGATCGAAACAGAGCAACGACGATGAGAAACGAAGAAGGTGAAGAGGTTGAGTGCAATAAAGGATGAAGGAATGGTAACGTCGAAACATACCAACTTTTTGCTGGAAAAATTGATAATTAGTCTGATTGGTTGCATGCTACATGAGGCGTGCCGAACCTAACACTCAAACTCTCATGATTCCTCGCATATTTTGATATTAAATATCCCGGAAAAAAAAAAAGACAACATAAATATTGTAATTTTTGTGGGACGTTCATTTAAATGCCATAATTTTTTTTCTAATCACTTAAGTGCTATTACATTTTAAAAGTATTCATTATAAGTGCCATGCTACGTCAAATTTTCAGCATTTCAGATGAACGTTTTACAAAAAATTAAGGTTTAAGAAGTAAACACCATTTAATGGATATAGAAATGGATAATTTTCTAGAAAAGACCCAACCACAAGAAAGATAGAGGAGATGGATACAGCCTACAGAGCACATCAACCTAACCTTAGTTAGGCCTTAACTAAACATCAATCAATTCCTTTGGCATAGAAATGGATGATTTTCTACATTGTTGTTTCTTTACTAGACCCAGGCACATCACCAATGTCCATGTCTCTATATTTTCTCCATTATTAATGAACATACATCGATGAGTAATCCTTCCTTTCATTCTTTGTCACTGCATATGGTCATTTTATCCTTTTTCACCGCTAATGTATTAGTTCTAATCTATCTTTTCATCATTTCCTCCATCATTAATGGACAAATACTGATTAGGTACCAATCTTAAACCCACTCCTTGCGCTGGTCAAACAAATCGTGCTTAAAATATAAAAGCAACTTTATAGCTAAGCAAAGACCAATGTCCACATTGGCCACCTCCGTCAAGATAAGAAAAATAGACTTTTAAACAATTTGGATGACTTTTTTTTTGCATTTTACTGTTTCTTGATGTGTGACCATCATTCATGTCCAAGTCTCCACTTCCCTTCTTCCCCTGCTCATGAACAACCATCTAAATGCACGAAAGATTGCTTTAATTATGGTAGTTGTGGGAGCTAATGTGGCCTATGATGCGACAAGTCCCTCTTTGTAGAAATGGATATCTTTTTTTCACATTTTACTGTTCCTTTGTTAATTAGCATCCTTAATGTGATAACTGATTGGAAAGAAGCTTTCCCTTCACTTCAATTAACCTTTAGTTGCGTGAGGATATGTGATGTCCGATTAAGAGTTAAAGGAAGGGGTGATCTCAATGATTAGCCATGTAGAGATGTTGTTCTCGTTGTTGGCATATTAGATTTATGCTAATTTAGACCCTTATCTCTAATTAATATTAACCATTACTTGAGAATAAGTCTTGGCATTTCATGTATTATATTTAGCAGATTTATTGATAGAAAGCCCTCTAGGCGACCATTAAAATAAAATTCAAGTTGTTGATTTTTATGTCAACCATAATTATTAGATTAGAATACGTAATAATTATCATAAATTTGCCATATGATGAGACGGTTGGAATTCTATTAGTGTCTCTCTATTCTTGCTTTTTTAAAAACTACTTATTGATATGAGTTTAATGTAAATTTTTTAATTATTCTGAAATGGCGGCATCAATTGATAATTTTCTTTTATTTTTCTTTCGAGAAAGAAAAAGCGAGTCTCACACCAATAATGCATACTCGACTGAGGGGCATCGTGCAAGATGTCTTACACGGTACAAACAGTGTGCGATGTGGTGCTGTGTCCACTGGAAGTCCTCATAAGCTGTCAAAACTTTCGTCCTTTTGTCTTTCAAATTTCTCGACGAGCTGTTCCATTTCCTACTAAACAATAGTCTGTCATGTCCTGGTGGTACATCAACGGAGGTCACAAGGACATGTGTCGGCATTGATCCATAAAATAAAAGTAGTTTCATGCACGAGTCGATAAGGCAACGTTCAACCCAAAAAAAATAAATAAATAAGGCAACATGGAAAACAAAGCAATTCTAGACACTTCAAACTGTGCACCTCAAATAATACTCAGTAATGTCTTGTGAGTTGTTATGCATATTTTTAGCAAAAATTGAAAAAAAAAAATGGTTTTCATTTGTCGGAAGCGCTTAGCAGAAGTCCGATCTGGAGAGATTGCCAAGAGAGAGCTTAAGTCTGAACGTATCAATATATTCAGTTGAATTCACATTTACTCAAAAACTTAAATCATTGAGTTATTGGTCAACTTAGTATATTAACTACTCGACAACACACCAATTCTTCAATGTGACACTTCTCTAGCATAATCCACACATGTATCTCAACATTATTTATTGCATTTTCCAAGAAATAGATGATGGATCGAACTAGCTCTGGAGGAGGATTTGATAATTAATAATAGATTTAGGCATCGTAGTAATTGAATTTTTTCGCAAACATTGTCGGTAGGTCTTTGAATTATTTTTTTTTTATCATGTGCTCATACATTTGAAAATCACTAGCTCCGGAGGAGGATTTGATAATTTTTATTCTTTCAAATCCTTTTTGTCAAACATGCAAATGGAGTTGGTGATGATGTGGACTATATACATGGGATGTAGATGGTCTATTGCGAAATGTGCGCACATCGTCTATCTACCGCACTATGGGGAGCTAAAGAAAAGGAAGGAAGGAGGAGGAAGAATGATTATGCCATAAAGAAGAAAGAGAGAACCAAAGCAAGAATAAAGGAAAAAGCATTTTAAAAAAAAGTCTTACATTTATCGCATTAGAATCAATTCAGTTCTAAATATTTTAATTGGATCCATTTAGTTGTAAACTTTTTTGCCTCGATATCAATTGATTCTATGAGGCCAAAATTGATCAAAAATTGCCGACGTAGATGCCAGCCGTCCTACATGATACGACCGGCGTTAACGTGGATAAATTCTAATATCATCTATCTACTGATGTATTTCTACATTTGTAGCCAAAATCTCTTTGTGTTTGATGCTTCACTATTTTCCAACAATAAAGATCTATCAGACAAAAGAGTACGCATGGACCCCCTTGTTGCATGCATGGTTCAGTCATGGAATTGTGGTAAAAATGCATGGCAGCCTTCTTGGAATAATAACTTTAAGAATGATGTCATAGAAAATGAAAGCATAGACCAAGAATACTAAGTGCTACCATCAAATCATTTGCCACGTAATGCTTATCGTTAATGGGAACTCATATTTTCAATTACTTTCCGTTTGCAAAAAAAAAAAAAGCGATTTAATTTAACACCAGTTAAAAAATAACGGCACCACAAAAAACATGGCTTATAAAACATCAAGCAACACCACCAAATTCTTGTGATTGTAAGTTGGACTTGACAGAGAATAAGGTAAATATAATTTACTTCTTGTCCTTTTTACAAGATGTGATGGATCTTCTACTTCATTGTGCACGATCTATCTAAATGCCCAAGAGTTGCAATTTGATTATTTCCCTTAATATATCACTAGAAGAATGCAAAGAGAATTGTCTGGCTGCATGCATATTTGAAGCAATGCATGATTATGAAAAACCACACATAGAATGAAAAAAAATAAGAAAACATAGAAAAGATGAGCTATTTCCACTTGAGCAATTGTAAAGATAAGGAAATAGAAATTATCAGCCTAACCTTGACTATAAGCATGGAGTAGGAAAATCCATCACGCATGATTGAAGGATGTCCCCTGTGAGGCAAATTTGAAGAAACAAAATTGTTTTTTTTTTTTTAATTTCATGAACCTAGTCCTCGTGAACCCAAATGATCTCACCCTTTGCATTACGTGATTTTCACCATTGCATTCGTTGAAATCCTAATATTGAAATCCAAATATCTTCCAAATATCACTCTATCTAATTACTTTAATAGCGTGGAGTTTTTGATACGTGGAAATAGAGTTTTACGACGAAGGGAGGTGATCAAAATTGACACACAAATAATCAATTTCCTCAAGAAATTACAAAATGTGCAAGGTTAAGATTCGTTCATGATCAATATGGAGACATATAGAAGAATCTTCTATTTCATCAAAGTTCAAGGTACTGGTGCTTTAATATGGGAAAATTACACAATCCATATTAAACATATTCTACAAAATGTAATCGAGTCCTCAATTTTTCAATTGAATCAATTTAGTCTTAACTATTTGAGGAAAAATGTAATCTAGTCTGCTTGGTCAAGTTTTACTTGGTTTATTTGACATGTTGGCCTAATGATGGCTGATTGTCTTACACGTAAGGATGATGGTGTGACATGAACTAAAATTACCTGACACGACATTGTTCGTTCTTAGATAAACAACGTCGTTGTTTGGTGCTAAAGCCTCAAATTACCAATGGTAGATCCAGCCACATCTTGATTGAATATGGACTGGAGAGGGAATGGGGACAACCCATTTATCATATGTCTAAGTCAAATTATTGCAACTTGTGGACCTGAGCAACGTGCAAAATGGCCCCCACTCCACCCCCCCCTCCCCCAAAAAAAAACCAAAAAAAAAAACAAGGATAGTGGCGTATCGATTGATAATCCTATGAAGATATTCATAGATCATCACAGCATGAAAAAAGATAGATTTTTTTGATGATCGAGCCAAAGATGCTCAACAGTAACTATAAGACACAGAAGGGAAGCGAAACAAGTAGTGAGGAGTGTTCCAGGAACACAAGCCACCATGAAACGATGCATGGAATTTGCTTTACGGACAACTTTGGGCCGTTTTTATCTGGGAGATATATAGTCCAATTTTACTTTGTCGATTGTCATTGGATGAGTTTAAGATGTTAAAAAGCATAATTTGTAGTATTACATTATGAAATTGTATGAATCTTACGAAACATTTGGTGTAATTGATATGGGCAACTATGTAAAAAAAAATCTCATTTGCTCCCAAATGAAGTGCAGCATATCCAAATTTATGGTGAGCTAGCATATATTCCAAGGATGAGTTTTGGCGATTAAGTCTATTGTACGTTCAATTATGTCTAAGAATATCAAGATTTATAACTTAATGCGATAGTATTTTTAAAATGCCGGATGATTATTTACTAGATAAGATAATAAAAATAGCATAGGAATTTACTGTATATTAAATAAGACTTTTCCATTTTTTTTAGTACCGATGACTTTTTTGGCCTCATACCCATACTTCTAAATGATTAACCGAAAGCCCTCGTTCATGCCATTATTTCTTTGCTCCAAGGACCTGGTCCCTCAGGCCATTTTTAATTATACTGGGCCAACCATTGGCCATTAGCTGTATAATGCCCAGACCCAGCTTTCAAGCGGTCAATCTATTTGACTAAACTGATTAGAACTAACTGTCACTTAATTCACTCAAACAATTGGTGGTAGTCAGAATTTACCCGCTTGCTATCTCCATGGATACCAACTGAAGCAGAAGGTCAATACTCCATAGCTTCCCTCCTCCCTCTCTTGCAATAACCAAAGTGCTCATTCTCCTCGGCCATCGCCGGAACCCATCTAGTCCACAATATCCCTCTCGGCCGTCACTTGAACCTCAAAGCTCAGCGCCACAACCGGTACATCCAGCCTCGCAAGCTTTTTCCACTTCAAAATCGACCTACTTGAGCCCGAAATCGGGACCGACAGGAGCAAAAGACAAAGAAGAGTTCAAGAGGCCAATCGGCAGTTTCTAGAACCGAAGCCGGAAAGGTGAAGACAGCTACGGGGACGAAGACGAAGAAGGAGGAGAAGGATAGGGGAAAAGGGCCTGAGGATAGAAGCAGCAGAAGAGAGAGTTGGAGAGGAGGAGAGCAGGTAATAAATGTCGTGGAATGTTGCTGGTCGTCGGTCTTTGGGCAGCCTGCCAATTACCAGAGGAGAGGGAAAAAAAATTCAGTTTTATTTTGTTGAATTTCGGGCAGAGGACACTTCTTGAATTTTGAGTGGAGCTCACAATCCACGTAAGCTGATGACGTAGAGTTTGATGGCCGCTGAACATTTTTCTCCCCCTTGCATGGAACAAGCAAATGCTCTGCGCCAACACTAAATGCATTCCGATTGGCCAACAGAGAATTCAACCGGGCCTGACTTAAGTGTATTACTATTTCTTTTCTTTTGAAAAGCTTTTTCTTGGGATCTTATAAACATGTTTCTTTGTCTTCAGGGCTAAAGAACGCCTACATTTTGAACACACAGCACAGCAAGCAAAACTAGATTTTGATGAGATCGTAGAACTCATTAGGCAGGATCAGGTTTTGGTACTCGCAACCGTGAACGAGGGCGAGGGCATTCACATCGTTGGTACCCATAAACTTCCAAGACCGTGGGAATACGACTCGCGTGGAGATAGGAAATGTGAACGAGCTGGCCAAGACCGAAATGTGCCAACTTCTACAAGCCGAGGGTCAAGGCAAACCTTGCCTTCCGCTTCCCGAAGGAGTAGATTTTGATGAGATCTTTTCTACTCCTCGGGAAGCGGAAGGCAAGGTTTGCCTTGACCCTCGGCTTGTAGAAGTTGGCACATTTCGGTCTGGCCAGCTCGTTCACATTTCCTATCTCCACGCGAGTCGTATTCCCACGGTCTTGGAAGTTTATGGGTACCAACGATGTGAATGCCCTCGCCCTCGTTCACGGTTGCGAGTACCAAAACCTGATCCTGCCTAATGAGTTCTACGATCTCATCAAAATCTAGTTTTGCTTGCTGTGCTGTGTGTTCAAAATGTAGGCGTTCTTTAGCCCTGAAGACAAAGAAACATGTTTATAAGATCCCAAGAAAAAGCTTTTCAAAAGAAAAGAAATAGTAATACACTTAAGTCAGGCCCGGTTGAATTCTCTGTTGGCCAATCGGAATGCATTTAGTGTTGGCGCAGAGCATTTGCTTGTTCCATGCAAGGGGGGAGAAAATGTTCAGCGGCCATCAAACTCTACGTCATCAGCTTACGTGGATTGTGAGCTCCACTCAAAATTCAAGAGTGTCCTCTGCCCGAAATTCAACAAAATAAAACTGAATTTTTTTTTCCCTCTCCTCTGGTAAATTGGCAGGCTGCCCAAAGACCGACGACCAGCAACATTCCACGACATTTATTACCTGCTCTCCTCCTCTCCAACTCTCTCTTCTGCTGCTTCTATCCTCAGGCCCTTTTCCCCTATCCTTCTCCTCCTTCTTCGTCTTCGTCCCCGTAGCTGTCTTCACCTTTCCGGCTTCGGTTCTAGAAACTGCCGATTGGCCTCTTGAACTCTTCTTTGTCTTTTGCTCCTGTCGGTCCCGATTTCGGGCTCAAGTAGGTCGATTTGAAGTGGAAAAAGCTTGCGAGGCTGGATGTACCGGTTGTGGCGCTGAGCTTTGAGGTTCAAGTGACGGCCGAGAGGGATATTGTGGACTAGATGGGGTTCGGCGATGGCCGAGGAGAATGAGCACTTTGGTTATTGCAAGAGAGGGAGGAGGGAAGCTATGGAGTATTGACCTTCTGCTTCAGTTGGTATCCATGGAGATAGCAAGCGGGTAAATTCTGACTACCACCAATTGTTTGAGTGAATTAAGTGACAGTTAGTTCTAATCAAGTTTAGTCAAATAGATTGACCGCTTGAAAGCTGGGTCTGGGCATTATACAGCTAATGGCCAATGGTTGGCCAGTATAATTAAAAATGGCCTGAGGGACCAGGTCCTTGGAGCAAAGAAATAATGGCATGAACGAGGGCTTTCGGTTAATCATTTAGAAGTATGGGTATGAGGCCAAAAAAGTCATCGGTACTAAAAAAAATGGAAAAGTCTTATTTAATATACAGTAATTCCTATGCTATTTTTATTATCTTATCTAGTAAATAATCATCCGGCATTTTAAAAAATACTATCGCATTAAGTTATAAATCTTGATATTCTTAGACATAATTGAACGTACAAATAGACTTAATTGCCAAAACTCATCCTTGGAATATATGCTAGCTCACCATAAATTTGGATATGCTGCACTTCATTGGGAGCAAATGAGATTTTTTTTTACATAGTTGCCCATATCAATTACACCAAATGTTTCGTAAGATTCATACAATTTCATAATGTAATACTACAAATTATGCTTTTTAACATCTTAAACTCATCCAATGACAATCGACAAAGTAAAATTGGACTATATATCTCCCAGATAAAAACCGGCCCAAAGTTGTCCGTAAAGCAAATTCCATGCATCGTTTCATGGTGGCTTGTGTTCCTGGAACACTCCTCACTACTTGTTTCGCTTCCCTTCTGTGTCTTATAGTTACTGTTGAGCATCTTTGGCTCGATCATCAAAAAAATCTATCTTTTTTCATGCTGTGATGATCTATGAATATCTTCATAGGATTATCAATCGATACGCCACTATCCTTGTTTTTTTTTTTGGTTTTTTTTTTGGGGGAGGGGGGGTGGAGTGGGGGCCATTTTGCACGTTGCTCAGGTCCACAAGTTGCAATAATTTGACTTAGACATATGATAAATGGGTTGTCCCCATTCCCTCTCCAGTCCATATTCAATCAAGATGTGGCTGGATCTACCATTGGTAATTTGAGGCTTTAGCACCAAACAACGACGTTGTTTATCTAAGAACGAACAATGTCGTGTCAGGTAATTTTAGTTCATGTCACACCATCATCCTTACGTGTAAGACAATCAGCCATCATTAGGCCAACATGTCAAATAAACCAAGTAAACTTGACCAAGCAGACTAGATTACATTTTTCCTCAAATAGTAAGACTAAATTGATTCAATTGAAAAATTGAGGACTCGATTACATTTGTAGAATATGTTTAATATGGATTGTGTAATTTTCCCATATTAAAGCACCAGTACCTTGAACTTTGATGAAAATAGAAGATTCTTCTATATGTCTCCATATTGATCATGAACGAATCTTAACCTTGCACATTTTGTAATTTCTTGAGGAAATGATTATTTGTGTGTCAATTTTGATCACCTCCCTTCGTCGTAAAACTCTATTTCCACGTATCAAAAACTCCACGCTATTAAAGTAATTAGATAGAGTGATATTTGGAAGATATTTGGATTTCAATATTAGGATTTCAACGAATGCAATGGTGAAAATCACGTAATGCAAAGGGTGAGATCATTTGGGTTCACGAGGACTAGGTTCATGAAATTAAAAAAAAAAAAACAATTTTGTTTCTTCAAAATTTGCCTCACAGGGGACATCCTTCAATCATGCGTGATGGATTTTCCTACTCCATGCTTATAGTCAAGGTTAGGCTGATAATTTCTATTTCCTTATCTTTACAATTGCTCAAGTGGAAATAGCTCATCTTTTCTATGTTTTCTTATTTTTTTTCATTCTATGTGTGGTTTTTCATAATCATGCATTGCTTCAAATATGCATGCAGCCAGACAATTCTCTTTGCATTCTTCTAGTGATATATTAAGGGAAATAATCAAATTGCAACTCTTGGGCATTTAGATAGATCGTGCACAATGAAGTAGAAGATCCATCACATCTTGTAAAAAGGACAAGAAGTAAATTATATTTACCTTATTCTCTGTCAAGTCCAACTTACAATCACAAGAATTTGGTGGTGTTGCTTGATGTTTTATAAGCCATGTTTTTGTGGTGCCGTTATTTTTTAACTGGTGTTAAATTAAATCGCTTTTTTTTTTTTTTGCAAACGGAAAGTAATTGAAAATATGAGTTCCCATTAACGATAAGCATTACGTGGCAAATGATTTGATGGTAGCACTTAGTATTCTTGGTCTATGCTTTCATTTTCTATGACATCATTCTTAAAGTTATTATTCCAAGAAGGCTGCCATGCATTTTTACCACAATTCCATGACTGAACCATGCATGCAACAAGGGGGGTCCATGCGTACTCTTTTGTCTGATAGATCTTTATTGTTGGAAAATAGTGAAGCATCAAACACAAGAGATTTTGGCTACAAATGTAGAAATACATCAATAGATAGATGATATTAGAATTTATCCACGTTAACGCCGGTCGTATCATGTAGGACGGCTGGCATCTACGTCGGCAATTTTTGATCAATTTTGGCCTGATAGAATCAATTGATATCGAGGCAAAAAAGTTTACAACTAAATGGATCCAATTAAAATATTTAGAACTGAATTGATTCTAATGCGATAAATGTAAGACTTTTTTTTTAAATACTTTTTCCTTTATTCTTGCTTTGGTTCTCTCTTTCTTCTTTATGGCATAATCATTCTTCCTCCTCCTTCCTTCCTTTTCTTTAGCTCCCCATAGTGCGGTAGATAGACGATGTTCGCACATTTCGCAATAGACCATCTACATCCCATGTATATAGTCCACATCATCACCAACTCCATTTGCATGTTTGACAAAAAGGATTTGAAAGAATAAAAATTATCAAATCCTCCTCCGGAGCTAGTGATTTTCAAATGTATGAGCACATGATAAAAAAAAAATAATTCAAAGACCTACCGACAATGTTTGCGAAAAATTCAATTACTACGATGCCTAAATCTATTATTAATTATCAAATCCTCCTCCAGAGCTAGTTCGATCCATCATCTATTTCTTGGAAAATGCAATAAATAATGTTGAGATACATGTGTGGATTATGCTAGAGAAGTGTCACATTGAAGAATTGGTGTGTTGTCGAGTAGTTAATATACTAAGTTGACCAATAACTCAATGATTTAAGTTTTTGAGTAAATGTGAATTCAACTGAATATATTGATACGTTCAGACTTAAGCTCTCTCTTGGCAATCTCTCCAGATCGGACTTCTGCTAAGCGCTTCCGACAAATGAAAACCATTTTTTTTTTTCAATTTTTGCTAAAAATATGCATAACAACTCACAAGACATTACTAAGTATTATTTGAGGTGCACAGTTTGAAGTGTCTAGAATTGCTTTGTTTTCCATGTTGCCTTATTTATTTATTTATTTTGGGTTGAACGTTGCCTTATCGACTCGTGCATGAAACTACTTTTATTTTATGGATCAATGCCGACACATGTCCTTGTGACCTCCGTTGATGTACCACCAGGACATGACAGACTATTGTTTAGTAGGAAATGGAACAGCTCGTCGAGAAATTTGAAAGACAAAAGGACGAAGTTTTGACAGCTTATGAGGACTTCCGTGGACACAGCACCACATCGCACACTGTTTGTACCGTGTAAGACATCTTGCACGATGCCCCTCAGTCGAGTATGCATTATTGGTGTGAGACTCGCTTTTTCTTTCTCGAAAGAAAAATAAAAGAAAATTATCAATTGATGCCGCCATTTCAGAATAATTAAAAAAATTTACATTAAACTCATATCAATAAGTAGTTTTTAAAAAAGCAAGAATAGAGAGACACTAATAGAATTCCAACCGTCTCATCATATGGCAAATTTATGATAATTATTACGTATTCTAATCTAATAATTATGGTTGACATAAAAATCAAACAACTTGAATTTTATTTTAATGGTCGCCTAGAGGGCTTTCTATCAATAAATCTGCTAAATATAATACATGAAATGCCAAGACTTATTCTCAAGTAATGGTTAATATTAATTAGAGATAAGGGTCTAAATTAGCATAAATCTAATATGCCAACAACGAGAACAACATCTCTACATGGCTAATCATTGAGATCACCCTTACTTTAACTCTTAATCGGACATCACATATCCTCACGCAACTAAAGGTTAATTGAAGTGAAGGGAAAGCTTCTTTCCAATCAGTTATCACATTAAGGATGCTAATTAACAAAGGAACAGTAAAATGTGAAAAAAAGATATCCATTTCTACAAAGAGGGACTTGTCGCATCATAGGCCACATTAGCTCCCACAACTACCATAATTAAAGCAATCTTTCGTGCATTTGGATGGTTGTTCATGAGCAGGGGAAGAAGGGAAGTGGAGACTTGGACATGAATGATGGTCACACATCAAGAAACAGTAAAATGCAAAAAAAAAGTCATCCAAATTGTTTAAAAGTCTATTTTTCTTATCTTGACGGAGGTGGCCAATGTGGACATTGGTCTTTGCTTAGCTATAAAATTGCTTTTATATTTTAAGCACGATTTGTTTGACCAGCGCAAGGAGTGGGTTTAAGATTGGTACCTAATCAGTATTTGTCCATTAATGATGGAAGAAATGATGAAAAGATAGATTAGAACTAATACATTAGCGGTGAAAAAGGATAAAATGACCATATGCAGTGACAAAGAATGAAAGGAAGGATTACTCATCGATGTATGTTCGTTAATAATGGAGAAAATATAGAGACATGGACATTGGTGATGTGCCTGGGTCTAGTAAAGAAACAACAATGTGAAAATCATCCATTTCTATGCCAAAGGAATTGATTGATGTTTAGTTAAGGCCTAACTAAGGTTAGGTTGATGGGCTCCACAGGCTGTATCCATCTCCTCTATCTTTCTCGTGGTTGGGTCTTTTCTAGAAAATTATCCATTTCTATATCCATTAAATGGTGTTTACTTCCTAAACCTTAATTTTTATAAAACGTTCATCTGAAATGCTGAAAATTTGACGTAGCATGGCACTTATAATGAATACTTTTAAAATGTAATAGCACTTAAGTGATTAGAAAAAAAATTATGGCATTTAAATGAACGTCCCACAAAAATTACAATATTTATGTTGTCTTTTTTTTTTTCCGGGATATTTAATATCAAAATATGCAAGGAATCATGAGAGTTTGAGTGTTAGGTTCGGCACGCCTCATGTAGCATGCAACCAATCAGACTAATTATCAATTTTTCCAGCAAAAAGTTGGTATGTTTCGACGTTACCATTCCTTCATCCTTTATTGCACTCAACCTCTTCACCTTCTTCGTTTCTCATCGTCGTTGCTCTATTTCGATCTTTCTTCTCCTCGGCACAACTTGCTAGACAGATGTCCTAACGCAATCATATTATAGTTATATGTTAAGGATTTTAGTTGTATTTTTAATTTTTATTTAATTAGTAATAAAGACGTGTTCACTAATTTATCCAATTATATATATATATATATATATATATATATATATATATATGAATGATTCCATAAGATAGTTGTCAATGAACCTAACATTAATAACTAACAGGTAGATAGTTAGACTGAATCTTTAAATTGTTCCTGGTTGATGGATCATTGAATAAATTAATGATCTTGTTGAGAATGGTGTAGTCTTAACTTGACCATTAAGTATTATATACTTGAGAGAATGATAAGACATGAGTCATTGACTCATTGGATATTGTGATGCCCAAGTGCTTTGTACCAGACAAGTTTACCAAGCGTGACATGCATTCAACGATTAGGCAACTTGGAAGTTTTTTAGCGTGGTCAATGTCTAATCGTTTATGCTTTGATTTTGTGTAAATAATCTTAAGAGATGAGGCACAATGCTACTTGTGTGTTGGATGGCCATGGTCA
>JAGVVM010014972.1:0-21879 GCA_019149425.1 Psidium friedrichsthalianum | reverse complement strand
CCCTCCTCTTTCCCCCCCTTTTTTTTTTCCCCCTTCTTACTCCTTCCCCCTCCTTTCTCTCTTCTCCCCCTTCCTCTCTCCCTTCCCTCTCCTTTTCTCCCCCTCCTTCCCTTCCTCCCTCTCCTCCCCCCTTTCCTCCCCTCCCCCCCTGTCGCGCCGGCCTGCTTCTCCCCCCTCCCTCCTCCTCCCTTCCTCTTACCTCTCCTCCCCTTTCCTCCTCGCCTGTCCCCTCCTCTCTCCCCTCCCCTCTTTTTCTTATCTATCCGAATTTTTTTTTGAGTCAATAAGAAGAACGTGAATGCAAGGTATTGAATTGAATAAGCTGAGATTAGATAGATGCATTTACCCTAAACTTTTTATCGTAACATAAAAACCCAAACTTTGAACTCATCTGACATATTACCCCAAATTATTTTTTTGTAAAACACCAAAAATTTCAAACTTGTAGGCATGTGACACATTTACCCTAAACTTTGGCAAATTGCATTGTATTAGTCAACGTCTCATGTCATTAAACGAAAAATGTCTCTTTTTCACTAGCCCATCAAAATTTGGGGTCCTTGTGATATGGTTTCAAATTTGGTTTTTAGATACTTTTGTTACTTTTGTTGATGGAATTCTAAATTCACTTGGGCTATGTTTAATGAAAAAGTCGTTCATAATTGATTTCTATGTTTTGTGCCTTTATCTCTGAAATTCATACTTAGCTTGGTGTGCATGTTAAGGTCTTGTGCTCTAATAACACTAAGGAGTACTTTTCTACCACTTTTTTTTTTTTTAACTTTATCACTCAATATGATATGATCCATGAAACTTTCTGTTCTAATACACCACTACAAAAGGGTGTAACTTAAAGGAAGAATAGGCATCAATTGGAAGTCGCACGGTTAGTTGTTTGAGATAAAGGTCCCCAAAAACATTTGATCTAATGCTATGTTGATTGCATGTTTCTCATCAATCGCATGTTCTCTCTGTTTTGCAAGTGGTATTCCATTTCCTATTTTGTTTCCAAATCAATCTTTGTTTGTCTTACCACCTCATATCTTTGGTGTGTCAGCATTATTTGTGATCATCGAATGAAGTATCAAAACTTGATATCAGGCCATCATAGTGATTGTTTTTGAGTTATTCTCGGACTTGAAAAGGATACCGTTTTGTTCTCCATCATTGAAGAAAGTATTTTTATAACTGCTGATGTTCCATTCTTTGAGTCTACCCTCATCATGATGCTTCGCGTCCACCATATTTTGATGTGAATGAGACTTACATGTGACCATCATTATTGATCAAGCTATTTCACCAGTATTTGAACAGGGCCCACTTCCTCTCAAGATCTAAAAAACTACAAACATTACCATTCACTGCATAAGAGCAATCAATCTTGTCCTCCATATTAGATGATTTTCCTGACGAGAATTTATAATGTGTTGAACAACAGCCCAATGTGGTTCATAGTTCGTCGCACTGCCACAAGAGGAAAGCATAAGCCTCTTTCTCAATCTAGCATTGTTAGTGACCTAAATTTCCAGATATGGTCGGAAATAAGAATAGGATTAGAGGTACTGCCCAAAAGGCAAGCCAAACACCTTCAAAATTAGGAGTGGGGCTATCCTAAGCCCAAACGTCACATGACATTGGAACATTCAATTTTGTTCAATTAATCCTATAGGAATGCTAAGTATGAGGGTTGCCATAGCCATTATTGGGGGCCGCTAGAACCCAATTTAGATACGAAAGTCATCTCATTTCTACTCAACTATATATTTCTAAGACAGGGGGAACTTGATTACACTAAACTAAGTGTTAATACCTTTTAGTACCTAAATGTTGCTCCTTTATCAATGGAGTTTCCATGCAGCCTATACTAAGCCCAACCCATGCTAAAAGAGAAACCAACAATCAATGGGTTAAAAGTGCACAATCAAGTAATAAAAAAGTAAACAGAGATGCTAGAAACATAATCCTAATATTTTTCTCTCGAACCACAATGCCCTATGGTAAAGCCCGTAAAAGCTATTAAATTTTGAGAGTCCAAATGTAGTCCGAAGGTTTCTCAATTGTTTATGCTAATCCTAAAATGTTTATCAAAATTCCTAAAGGAACGTGAATGCTACGTAGGAAAACTAAACTATTCGTAAACTACAATCAACACTAAAAATATTTCAAATATTCCAAAATCTAAATTTCTAAGTATTTTAATTTGTTTTTTGGGAATATTAGCAGACTTTGTTATTGTCTGAAAAAGTGGGCACCCGGATCAGGTCGGGAACCCGTCCGAGCCCATGGGTCGATCTGAGACCTTTAAGGTCCGGGTTGGCGTCTCGCATCAGACCAGCTACGGGGCCCGTCGAATACGTTCAAATCCTAACACCCATTTTGTCAGCCTGTGAATTCCTAATCAGCCAAAGCCCCCAAACGAAAACTCCATCATTCGAGACTGCCACCATCCTCTTGCGGCCGGCGGAATAACACCGCCGCGCGTCACCTAATTAACCACACAGTCAAATTACAGACAGCAGCTTCAGTGACCAAATTATTACCTCCATTCATCCGGCTGTCAAGAATATCACTACTGAAACTGCCAGCGGCCGGCTATCTACTCCAGCCAAAATCTCACGTACGGAAACAAAAAAAAAAAAAAGCGATAATACTGGAGGCTAATGGTATAAAGACCTGATAGCGAGCATCAATCCACAGCCATTCCTCATCGGCAAGCACAACACAACAACCACCGGAGCACATCACATAATGTAGGGAAAAACAGAACAAAATGCACGTTCAATTTGGCACTATTTCTCGATTGTGTCTTTGCGGCATTTTATCAAACAGTATATGTGCGACAAGAAGACAAGGTGTGTTATGCGAACGAAGTTGTGTTTCTGCCAAAAATCAGTATTAAGACTACAAAGATATCATGAATCACCAACGCTTGATCTGGATTTCGAGCGGGTTTCATATGGACTTCATGAACACAACTGGTCTTATGGTTCATCGAATCGAGGAAGAGAAGAGAAGAGACGAAGTTACATCTTCAACGGACGCCCCTCTCGAAAGAGCTTTGATCAGTGACTGAAAGCTTAGATTTATGGCCAACGAATCGGCCTTCGAAGAAAAGGAAGCAGAGATCGACAGTCATCTATCACCCATGATCAAAAACAGGTTCTTTATCCTTGTTCTTGAACCACTCAGCAGCGACCGGGTTGAGATGATAGGTGGTCCGTTAAGCACTATGAGATCAACAAGGAGACATTTGTGACGCCTGGAGTTGCCAATAATTAGCAACTTCAGCACCAATGCGTTGGAGAGCTCAGCTATGAACGAGCAGCGCGATGCAGAGTCCTTGGAGTTGCTTATCCAGGTTTTAACCGTTACTTCATATTCGCTGAAAAAATTCTTAAATTCTTATACTTTTATCACTTCAATCTTAAACTTTTTAATTTACTAATTAAATTTTAAATCTTTTTTATGTTTTGCTATTGAGTATATCTAGCCAATTTTAATGGAAATTGCTAATGTTAGATGCTGACCGTCCTATGTAACATAGCCGGCGGCGCGGTGCTGACATAAATAATTTTTTAATAATTTTTAAATTTTATTTACTTTTAATTTTCCTTTTCTTTTTTTTCTCTTCTATTTTCCTTTGCTTTTTCCTTTTTTTCCTTTATTTTTCACTCCGCTAGCCATCGCCGGGCTTGTCCATGGTTGGCGAGGAAGGTAGTGACCAGCAAAAAGGAAAAGAAAAAATTAAAGAAATAAATAAATAATAAATAATTTGGAAATGTATTAAAATATTCTTAAAAATTCCACGCTAGGCGTCCACATCAGCAATTCTGACCAAATTGATTAGACAAACTCTATTAGCAAAATATGAAAATATTAGAAATTAATTGACAAAAGTAAAACTGATTTAAGGCTAATTGACAAAAGTTTAATATGCTTATGACATTGACAAAAAAAAAAGAAATCAATTATGTAACAGTTTTGAATGACTGTAAGATAACGTTCTATTTTTTTGCCACAAAAAATAAATAATAAATAATAAAAAATTATTATGAGGTCTCCTCTTTTAAAAATTTATGGCTCACAATACACAGTTATTCACGGTCATTCAAATACCATTATGGTAGCAAAGCCAAAAAAAAAAATATTTTATGGCTTTTTCAATAATTTTCTCTATCAACACGCATTTGCGATTTGTAACCTGACTTTCAGAGTCTGACAAGTTAAAAGAAATGTTAGCTTAAAATTGTCTAATACGAATTGTTTTTTAATTTGATTGTCGTTTCTAAAAAAAATTAGAGGAAAAGTAGATGTCATCAACCTACACCAAAACATATCTTTCCTTCCGCACACGATCAGCGTAATTTGGGGCTTTCTGTCAACCTACTTTTACTTTTTTTTTTTTTTTTTTGCCCCAGTACTCTTTGTCGGCCATTTAGCAAATTGCTTGTTTTGGTCTTCCAAGGAGTCATGCAATAATTCAACTTCTCTTAAAGAAAGAAAGCCCTTGATTCTTCTTTCACAGAGGGTGTTTGGACGATTGGGGATTGTTTATTCAAGACTTTGCCTGTTAAAAAATTCAAACATTATTCGATTTTCAAAATGGAAAAAAAATTACATACAAATTTACGTGGCAACATTTACAAATCATAAAAAGTTTAAGGTATTTTGATTTGAAAAAAAAAAAAAGTCACGGTCCATGTGTTGCGAAAATAGATTTGTCATGGCTTTGGTAACTTTCGAAACCGTGTCAATAACTAAATGTCGATCGTAACTTGCTCACACATTGATAAAGCTCTGTTCGTTTCGCGAAAAATACAGAGTTAGAGTGTGACGGCAACATTTGAAAATGCAATGGAGGACATACTCCATTGTTATTATTTTTTCATGACGTGTTTGACTGCAACATTTACGAGCAAGGTGAATTGACTATTCTTCTTAGCCATCACATGAACAAACAAAAGGAGAAAATTAAGGAGATGCTAATCCTATTTCATGACAGCTAAACGGTGTCCTTACCACACACCAACCCCACCAACCCACCCCCCCCCCCCCCCCCCCCCCCGTATGTCGTCATCATCTTCTAGCGAGACAAATTCTGTCGAGATTCATCCGACAGAAGACATCTCAGCCTGGCCGACATGAGCGTCCATTGTGAGTTTCTAAATAGCCTTGTTGAGTAAATGGAAGTGACCTTAGCAGAACTTGCACTCCGGCGTCTACGTTTGGAAGAGGATGGATTTCCCATTAAGATTCTTTTGTACCTAGGCCTCCTCTAAGTGACAAGGGAGAGAATTAAATTCAAAAAATGCCAGGGCCATACCTCATGCAGTCCATCCAATGGAACAAAACCACACACATACAAATATTTTTTTTATAACAAAAAGAAAAATTAAAAAAAAATGCTAAATAATGAAAGTCTAATTGATTTTATTGCTATTACCGACCTATTTTGCATTAGAATGGGATACATAGGCACATCGGCATATCTTCTAATTTTTCGAGCTGTACGAGGAGAAAACTTATCTTGTCAATCCTAATGAGCCATTTATGGAATAGTTGAAATTGATGTTCAATCACCATGAGAGGCAACAATAAATAAATAATTTATAATTTGTGCAAAAGAGCAATGAATATAGAGAAGTAATAATATATGGAATGAGGCCAAAAGTTTGAGTTCTGAAAGTTTGATTCCTTCTTTCCCTCACGTCACGCCATGATCACCGATCTTCGGACACTTTGCACATGGAGCCTGTAAATGGGAATGGTGAAGAGGGCAGAGAGAGAATAAGGTTTGATTCCTTGGCTTTCCGTCCATGGGCCCTGCAACGGCAGTCACATCTCATGATTTCTTTTCTCATCAACCAATAGCATTTGATTTTACGGTCTTCATCGTGAAAAAAATTACAACTTTCTGGTACAACCATCTTCTTATAGACCCATTAGCATTTCGTTGGTTTTCCTATAACTACTCCATTATTGCCTCAAGATGTGTTGACGCGGCCTCATTCTCCGTTAAGAACATCGGGTCAGAGAGAGAGAGCGCGCGAGAGCGAGCACCATCTGCTAAGCTGCGCAAACTACTGCTATGGCGAGCTCAAGAACAGGATCGTCGTCAGGAACAGAGTACCAAGTGTTCCTGAGCTTTAGAGGACCCGACACTCGCATTGGATTCACCAACGTCCTCTTTCATAGCTTGACCGATGCTGGAATCTCTGTCTTCCTTGATGACGAAGAGCTCCGTGTCGGTGAAAGGATCAACGGATCGCTTTTGCGAGCGATCGACAACTCCAGGATCTACATACCTATTTTCTCTCGAACATACGCTGCGAGCAAATGGTGCCTCCACGAGCTCGAACAAATTGTCGCTAACACCTTTAGATCAGAAGGTAATAAAGAGATCCTACCTATTTTCTTCGACGTGGAACCTGACGATGTCAAGATGAAAACTCCGTTGTATCGCGATGCCATTTCAAATTTGGCGTGCGAGAAGAAGTTGAGCATTGAGCAAGTAGATGCTTGGAGAAAGGCCCTCGTGGAGGTTGATGCGATAAAGGGGTGGGAACTGAAGAAGTACAAAGGGTAAGCTAGCTGTTTTCAAGATGCTTGTCTCCCCAAATTTTCTCAACACTTTATGGTAGATTGAAAAATTATATTATGATTGAGGTGGGACCTTTATTATAGCAAAACTAAATGATGGACCTAGGTTACATTTGTGAAAAAAAATGTGAAACTACTTAATAAGGTCACCTTATTTAATGGGCAAATGATGATATTCATAGCTAGGTAGCTAAATTATATTTGATTGAGGGCAGTGGGAGGAAAAAGAATGGGTTGATGAAATGCCATGTGCATTCCTATTCAATGAATTGATCTTCCAACATGTATAAATTGTAAAATGTCAAGTTCAAATGCATAAAAATTTATACCCCTCTTTTGTAAGAACGTTATTAACATAATCCCGCGATTGCTAATCTCAAGTTGGGAGAGTGGTCAAGTGCATAAAAAGTACCCCAATTTCGTAGTGACAATGATCTCCATATGGACTCTTAGAAAAACACTTCCAGATTGTTAAGATCCCATTATTATCCCCACCCCCACTCCCACTAAAATGGGTTTTTTTCCCCTTGTGGCAGCTACAGCGAACTGATTAAATTGGTGGTTGAGGAGGTCTTGAAAAAGCTGAAGACAAAACATAGATTGGTTCCTGATTACTTAGTTGGAATCGATGATCGAGCAGTAGAAGTAAGCGAATTATTGGATGTCAACTCCGGTGGTGTGCGACTGATTACAATTTATGGCATGGGGGTATTGGTAAAACGACTATCGCCAATGTCGTCTTCAATCAACTGTTTTCTCATTTTGAGAAGCGTTGTTGTTTTCTTGAAGATGTTCGAGCAAAATCATCAAGAAATGATGGCTTTATTGAGTTACAAAAAAAGCTATTAGATGAAATCGGCATCCCAGGAGCAAAGAGCATTGATAGATTGGATTATGGAATGAAGAGGATTGGAGAAGCACTTTGCAATAAGAAAGTACTCATCGTACTTGATGATGTTGACAGTAGTGAACAAGTAGAGAAAATAATTGGAAAGGGTACTCTGTATTCAGGATCTAGAATATTGATTACAACTAGAAATAAAGATGTTCTGCGGAGCCATGGACCGAACTACCAAGTTTTTTATTATGAAATGGAGGTGATGAGTACTGATCATGCCCTTAAGCTTTTTTGTAGGCATGCATTTAAAAAAGACTCTCCTCCAGATGATTACAATATTCTTGCAAGAGAAATCGTATTTGCTAATGGGGGACTTCCATTGGCTCTTGCAATAAATGGTTCTTTCCTATACCAAAAGGAACAAAAGCTATGGAAAGAGACATTGGACAAGTTAAGAAGAGCACCTCATGAGGATGTTTTTGAAAAGTTGAAAATCAGCTATGACACCTTATGTTTTGAGCAACAACAAATTTTCCTTGATATTGCGTGCTTTTTCATTGACGAGGATATTACAAATCCAATTTATATGTGGGAAGATTGTATGTTTTTTCCACATATTGGAATTGATGTCCTCATTAGCATGTCTTTGATAAAAATTACGGAGCACAAGGAGTTTTGGATGCACGATCAACTTAGAGATTTTGGAAGGGAGATTGTTCATAGAGAAAATCCAATGAATCCAAGAGAGCGGAGTAGGATATGGGATAGCGACAGCGACGAGGTCCTTGATGTGATAAGAACAAAGGAGGTAAAGCACTTGTAGGGAGAACTAATCGTTTCTGACAAAAATCCTTGTAATTGTCTTGGGAAGATCTATCTTCTTCTTTTTCTTTCTCTTGTTTCGTTTAATACTCTTCCTCTATGAAATAGAATGATAATATCACTCAATTGCTGTTCTCACATGCAGATGAACAAGAACGTTCAAGCACTGTACCGTGATACATATCCAAGAAGTGCCCATGACGCGGTTGTTCAAAATGAAGAGATTAGAAAGTTCGAACGTCTAAGATTCTTTCATTTATCCCATGGAACCTTTGCTGGCGACTTAGCGAATTGTTTTACCAAGTTAAGATGGATTTCTTGGGAGCATGATCTAGGAGGCCATAAATGGACCAACATGTACCTGGAGAATATAGTTGTTCTTGAATTTTCAAGGGTTGAGCTCTTAGATGATTCAAGATTTGCGAACATGATGAAGGTGTGTGATATTCTAATTTCTATTATATTTATTCTGAAAGTGATATTTGACTATTCATCATTTAAAGCATTCATTTTGACAGGGGACAAGAAAATTGAAAGTTCTTACCATTGATCATTGTGAAAACATAACTAGAACACCAAATTTCTTGGATGCCCAAATTTAGAGAGGCTTACTTTCGAAGGTTGTGACAAATTGAGGGAAACTGACTGCTCTATTGGGAAGTTGAAGTGCTTGACTTACTTAAAGATTAGTTTTTGCCCATATCTAATGGATTTGCCGAAAGAAATTGAGGACCTAGTGAATTTGCAGCACTTCTATGTTGAGAGCTGTAATAAAGTGAAGAAATTCCCAAATTCCATATTGAAGTTGAAATCATTACGTGAGGTGTGCTTTTTCGATAACTCTGACGAAGTTGATTCAACAAATTCATGGGAGTTATCTAGTGCTATTGGAATGCTTCAGAATTTGGAAGTGCTTCAAGTCCAATGTCCCAATTTGAAAGGTCAAATTCCTTCTGAAATCGAAAGTTTGCCCTCTCTGAGAATCCTGGATCTATCACGTACTCTTGTTAGTGAAGTTCCGAAGACTGTTAGCGTGCTTCCTGGCCTGCAAAGATTGGAGTTGAAGGAATGTCATAAGATTCAAGAGTTGCCGGTGCTCCCGACAAGTTTAACCCATCTACGAGTGTCCTCTGAATCGCTGCGGGTAGTCCCGGATCTCTCGAACTTGGTTAATTTGGTTGAGTTGGATCTGGGTGACAGTGGAAGAAGAGGTGATAACTTTTGTACCGGCGACTTACGGTGGATTGGGAGGTTACCCAAACTGACGCAATTGAGCTTGGAACTTCGAAATGTCTCTGCTCCCGCTGAACTGGCTTCCCTTCGTCAGCTAAACAAACTCGGTTTGTTTGGACTGGACCTGCAAACCTTTCCAGAACTTCCCTCGTCTCTGGAAGAGCTAGGCCTTGCAAGTTTCAATTCAACTTTGTCGCTCTCTCCGAACCTGACAAATTTGTTTTATGTAAAGCTCCGTGGGTCTCCAATGCAAGAGATTTCTCTCGATGGCGTCAACTTCCACATCTGATGCAGTTGCTTGTGGAAAGGTGTGTATTCGTCGAGAAATTCAAGCTATCCGGCATGAGGAAGCTTTGGATATCGACGTGGAAGATTGTCCAAAGCTAGTTGAGATCCAATTTTCTTGCGCGTTCGAATCACTGGTGATGTTGTCTATTGGAGGGTGCGAGTCCTTGGGAAGGCTCGTTTATGGGGACAACAATAATGAGTCTGCTAATGAGTTAATCAGTTGTGAAGGGAGATTAACCCTTCCATCGAGAGCTTTAAATAAATTGCGATACTTCCGCCTGGCTGGTTGCCATAAGATACTCGAGATTCAAGTAGTCGGCGCGTCAGAAGCATTGGAAACTTCATACTGTTGGATTGTCCTCATGTGCGGAGTATTGGTGGTTTGTCAAACTTAAAGAACCTCCGGTGTTTCGGCATTCTTGGTAACGATGAGCTACGCGTTGTCGAGGGCCTTGACGAACTAGAGTTTTTTGCGTTTCTTAGATGTGGTGATTACAAAGGATCATTGGAAAGGTTGATTGATGTATCATACCAAATTGCCAAATACTTGCCGCATAAGGTACACCTCTTCAGAAAATTATGTGGGGTTTCGACAAATTTCCATGGCTCCATCCGTTCTCTCAAGCATTATAAGGTGAGTCTAAATCATTCTCTCTTTTTCTTTTTGGTTTTCTAGACGTAGCCATCCACAAACATGAGTTCAACTTTCTGGCAGATTTGTAATAATTGTGGAAATCAAACAAACGTGAGCTAAATTGGGTCTCGCTTATTTTAAAAGCAACTCAACACGGGTTTGTTTTATTTTCCACTCGTGATTTCTCATTCGCTTTTCTTTTTGTCTGTCTTCCTTTTCTCTTTTGTACATGAGAGAGTTCTAATGTCTAAGGGACAAGGTCAGTTTTGATCATAACAATGGGAAAAACTTCAATGTGTAGAAGAATATGTAAGGAATAGCCCCAAGTCTCTTATGGAATGTTCTTTTCATTTAGGGGAGTGATTGTTTTAGTTTAGTCTTTTTAAACGTAATACACTACTTTATTATACATTTCCTACTTCATACTATTCATTATGGAGATGAGTTTAGTGATTTGCGATTTCTACCATGAAGATAGAACATCAAGAACAGAGTCTAATCAAGTGACTTACGTCTTTGATAGAATCGAGAATAAGTTGAATTTGCATGTGGCTGGGATTGGCCAAGTAGGAGGTGTGTTCCAAAGCACCTCAAATACTCTTTTAAGATTTTACAGTTTGATCTTCGAACAGGAGGAACAGGAACTAAAGCAGAGGAGAAGGCTGGGGAGAGTGTCGTTCCTGTTGAAAATTGGAGTTGCAGCTGCAACACGGCTCTCGGCCCTTTTCCTATCGAAAGGCCTCTGTAGGGACAAGAAAATTGGAGCTTCTGGGCGGTAATTTCTGATTGCAGAATTCTCTTTTTTGACTTTTCTGAAGCTTGCTCTGCTTTGGTGTTTTCTTTTCTGGATTAAGGACGCTTGGGATTGCTGTATTGGTAATTTTGGTTGTTGAGGATCAACAGTGAAGTGAAAGGGATGGCGATGTTTTTCGATTTAAGTCTGTATGAGAATTTGCACTGTGAGTGTGATCATTGGTAAAAATCAGGATGTAAAACATGTGATCTCCCTCCTTTCTAACATGTCTATTACCCTGAGCTTCAACAGTTTTTCTCTTCATTTTGCTTAACCCGCCACTTCAAGCAGGATTAAAGCGGAGGGGAAGGCTGGGGAGGGTGTCCTCCAATGCCTAAGCTTCAACAGAATGTTGATTGCTAGTAAAGATGGCAAAGCTGGCCGATTATTCGACAACGAACTGGAGAGGTCTTCCCCTGGAAAGAAGTCAGGGGACACTTGCTATCAACCAGAACGAAGGTGGCTGAAAGCAGAGCTAGAGAGTACGGAAACACTGGAAATGCATGGAGGGCAATACTTGCCATTTTAGGGATTTATGGCCAACGGCGTCAAGCAAAGCAACCCAGGAGATGTCACCGTTGGCCGGGAATAAAGGCCAGCTAGTCTGTACTGTATTTGTGGTCTACTGTTATATGGTAGAAGGCATTGGTTTCTTTAATATGTCTTTGCTTCTAAGCTCGGGCTTTGGCTCCAACAATATTACTATATGAACAAGGTTTGGTCGTTTTCATTTAATGAAAACTGATGTCCATCTTTTGAGGGTGACGGTGAAATTCATTAGAATTCTATTTATTGTTTTATATTCTCGCTGCTATAAGACTATTTAGAATGAAAATTTTGAAGTCCTAGCTGGATTGACTCGATCATTATTTAAACTTAGAAGGGCCTAGAGCAATCCGGACCGAAACAAGTCCGAATTAGCTAGCCAATCCAGATTTTCTGCTTTAGAAAAATCAAAATTGGTTAGCCAATGTCCAAGTTTATTCACAGGCTGTCAATTAAAAATAAAAGCACCGGACAAGTAAAACATCATTATTCAGTCAAAAATCTTTCATCTCACTTCTTTTTTTTTTTTTTCCTAAAATTGAGATAAATGTAACAAATAGTTTATCAATTTTATCATCTGAAGGTCGGACTCCTTCACATCATCGTGGTGCATTCAAGATAATAACTTACTAACCATAAATGAAGGAAATTACATATAGCATTTGGTAGTTTACTTAACACACTTTAAAATTCCAAAGCAATTATAGGCATATTGATAGAATTGTGTAAGAATTAGTAATTTAATAATTCTTAGAGTTTTGTGAATTCAAAAAAAAACAAAGGAAATTCACAAACATCCTAATGAATTATTAAATTTACTATTTTTTACATTTTATCATTATGCCTATTAATTGCTTTGGAATTTTACAAGTGTGTTAGTAACTACCAATGCTATATGTAATTTACCTTCATTTTTATGGTTAGTAGTTATTATCTTGATGCACCACGATGATGTGAAGGAGTCCGACCTTCAGATGGAAAAATTGATAACTATTTGTTACTTTATCTCAATTTTAGGAAAAAAAAAAAGGAAGTGATATGAAAGATGTTTTGACTGAATACTGATGTTTTACTTGTCCGGTGCTTTTATTTTTATTTTGACAGCCTGTGAATAAACCTTGGACATTGGCTACCCAATTGATTTTTCTAAAGGCAGAAATCTGGATTGGGCTAGCTAATTCGGACTTTGTTTTCGGTCCGGATTGCTCTAGGCCTTCTAATTTAATTAATGATCGAGTCCATCCAGCTAGTAGACTTCAAAATTTCATTCTAATAGTCTTATAGCAGCGAGAATATAAACAATAAAATAAATTTCTAATGAATTTCACCCGTCACCCTCAAAGATGACATCATTTTTCATTAAATTAACGACCACACCTTATTATATAGAATATTAGTTGGAGCCAAAGCCGAGCTGAGAAGCAAAGACTACTAAAGAAACCAATGCCTTCTACGATATACAGTAGACCACAAATACAGTACAGACTAGCTGGCCTTTATTCCCGGCCAACGGTGACATCTCCTGGGTTTTGCTTTGCTTGACCCATTGGCATAAATTCCTAAAATTGGAAGTATTCCCTCCATTGCCTTTCCATTGTTTCTATACTCTCTAGCTCTGCTTTCAGCCACCTCGTTCTGAATTGATAGCAAGTGTCCCCTGACTTCTTTCCAGGGGAAACCTCTCCAGTTCCGTTATCGAATAATCGGCCAGCTTTGCCATCTTTACTAGCAATCAACATTATGTTGAAGCTTAGGCATTGGAGGGACACCCTCCCACCTTCCCCCCGCTTTAGATCCTAGCCTTGAACGTGGCGGTTTAGCAAAGGAAAGAAACTGTGAAGCTCAGGAATAGACATGTTCTAGCAAAGGAGGGAATCACAAGTTTTCATTCTGATTTTTTACAAATGATCACATTCACAGTGCAATCTCAATTACAGACTTAAATCGAAAACATCGCCGTCTCCTTTCACTTCACTGTTGATCCTCAACAACCAAAATTACAAATACAGCAATCCCCAATTTCCTTAATCCAGAAAAGAAATACCAAAGCAGAGCAAACTTCAGAAAGTAAAAAAAGAAATTCTGCAATGAGAAATTACCGCTCAGAAGCTCCAATTTTGTTTTTGTCCCTAGCGAGGCCTTTCGCTAGGAAAAGGGCCGAGAGACAAGTTGCGGCTGCAACTCCTATTTTCAACAGGAACGACACTCTCCCCAGCCTTCTCCTCTGCTTTAGTTCCAGTTCCTCCTGTTCGAAGATCAAACTGTAAAATCTTAAACAAGTGTTTGAGGTGCTTTTGGAACACACCTCCTACTTGGCCAATCCCAGCCACATGCAAATTCAATTTATTCTCGATTCTATCAAAGACGTAAGTCAGTTGATTAGACTCTGTTCTTGATGTTCTATCTTCATAGTAGAAATCGCAAATCACAAACTCATCTCCATAATGAATAGTATTAAGTAGGAAATGTATAATAAAGTGGAGTGTATTACGTTAAAAAGAAGCTAAACTAAACAATTCACCACCCCTAAATGAAAAGAACATTCCATAGAGACTTTGGGCTATTCCTACATATTTCTTCTACACATTGAAGTCTTTCCAATCGTCTACGATCAAACTGACCTTGTCCCTTAGACATTAGAACTTTCTCATGTATAAAGAGAAATGGAAGAAGACAAAAGGAAAAGCAAATGAAAATCATGAGTGGAAAATAAACAAACCCTGTTGAGTTGGTTTAAAATAAGTGAGACCAAATTTAGTTCATGTTTGTTTGATTTCCCACATTATTACAAATCTGCCAGAAGTTCAACTCGTTTGTGGATGGCTACGTCTAGAAAACCAAAAGAAAAAGAGAGAAAGATTTAGACTCGCCTTATAATCCTTGAGAGATTGGAGGGAGCATTCTATTTTTTTGTAACGCCACATAATTTTCTGGAAGAGGAGTAACTTATGAAGCAAGCATTTGGCAATTTGGTGCTTGATACATCAATCAACCTTTCCAATGATCCTTTGTAATCACCAACATCTAAGAAACGCAAAAACTCTAGTTCGTCAAGGCCCTCGACAACGCGTAGCTCATCGTTACCAAGAATGCCGAAACACCGGAGGTTCTTTAAGTTTGACAAACCACCAATACTCCGCACATGAGGACAATCCAACAGTATGAGTTTTCCAATGCTTCTGACGCGCCGACTACTTGAATCTCGAGTATCTTATGGCAACCAGCCAGGCGGAAGTATCGCAATTTATTTAAAGCTCTCGATGGAAGGGTTAATCTCCCTTCACAACTGATTAACTCATTAGCAGACTCATTATTGTTGTCCCCATAAACGAGCCTTCCCAAGGACTCGCACCCTCCAATAGACAACATCACCAGTGATTCGAACGCGCAAGAAAATTGGATCTCAACTAGCTTTGGACAATCTTCCACGTCGATTCCAAAGCTTCCTCATGCCGGATAGCTTGAATTTCTCGACGAATACACACCTTTCCACAAGCAACTGCATCAGATGTGGAAGTTGACGCCAATCGAGAGAAATCTCTTGCATTGGAGACCCACGGAGCTTTACATAAAACAAATTTGTCAGGTTCGGAGAGAGCGACAAAGTTGAATTGAAACTTGCAAGGCCTAGCTCTTCAGAGACGAGGGAAGTTCTGGAAAGGTTTGCAGGTCCAGTCCAAACAAACCGAGTTTGTTTAGCTGACGAAGGGAAGCCAGTTCAGCGGGAGCAGAGACATTTCGAAGTTCCAAGCTCAATTGCGTCAGTTTGGGTAACCTCCCAATCCACCGTAAGTCGCCGGTACAAAAGTTATCACCTCTTCTTCCACTGTCACCCAGATCCAACTCAACCAAATTAACCAAGTTCGAGAGATCCGGGACTACCCGCAGCGATTCAGAGGACACTCGTAGATGGGTTAAACTTGTCGGGAGCACCGGCAACTCTTGAATCTTATGACATTCCTTCAACTCCAATCTTTGCAGGCCAGGAAGCACGCTAACAGTCTTCGGAACTTCACTAACAAGAGTACGTGATAGATCCAGGATTCTCAGAGAGGGCAAACTTTCGATTTCAGAAGGAATTTGACCTTTCAAATTGGGACATTGGACTTGAAGCACTTCCAAATTCTGAAGCATTCCAATAGCACTAGATAACTCCCATGAATTTGTTGAATCAACTTCGTCAGAGTTATCGAAAAAGCACACCTCACGTAATGATTTCAACTTCAATATGGAATTTGGGAATTTCTTCACTTTATTACAGCTCTCAACATAGAAGTGCTGCAAATTCACTAGGTCCTCAATTTCTTTCGGCAAATCCATTAGATATGGGCAAAAACTAATCTTTAAGTAAGTCAAGCACTTCAACTTCCCAATAGAGCAGTCAGTTTCCCTCAATTTGTCACAACCTTCGAAAGTAAGCCTCTCTAAATTTGGGCATCCAAAGAAATTTGGTGTTCTAGTTATGTTTTCACAATGATCAATGGTAAGAACTTTCAATTTCTTGTCCCCTGTCAAAATGAATGCTTTAAATGATGAATAGTCAAATATCACTTTCAGAATAAATATAATAGAAATTAGAATATCACACACCTTCATCATGTTCGCAAATCTTGAATCATCTAAGAGCTCAACCCTTGAAAATTCAAGAACAACTATATTCTCCAGGTACATGTTGGTCCATTTATGGCCTCCTAGATCATGCTCCCAAGAAATCCATCTTAACTTGGTAAAACAATTCGCTAAGTCGCCAGCAAAGGTTCCATGGGATAAATGAAAGAATCTTAGACGTTCGAACTTTCTAATCTCTTCATTTTGAACAACCGCGTCATGGGCACTTCTTGGATATGTATCACGGTACAGTGCTTGAACGTTCTTGTTCATCTGCATGTGAGAACAGCAATTGAGTGATATTATCATTCTATTTCATAGAGGAAGAGTATTAAACGAAACAAGAGAAAGAAAAAAGAAGAAGATAGATCTTCCCAAGACAATTACAAGGATTTTTGTCAGAAACGATTAGTTCTCCCTACAAGTGCTTTACCTCCTTTGTTCTTATCACATCAAGGACCTCGTCGCTGTCGCTATCCCATATCCTACTCCGCTCTCTTGGATTCATTGGATTTTCTCTATGAACAATCTCCCTTCCAAAATCTCTAAGTTGATCGTGCATCCAAAACTCCTTGTGCTCCGTAATTTTTATCAAAGACATGCTAATGAGGACATCAATTCCAATATGTGGAAAAAACATACAATCTTCCCACATATAAATTGGATTTGTAATATCCTCGTCAATGAAAAGCACGCAATATCAAGGAAAATTTGTTGTTGCTCAAAACATAAGGTGTCATAGCTGATTTTCAACTTTTCAAAAACATCCTCATGAGGTGCTCTTCTTAACTTGTCCAATGTCTCTTTCCATAGCTTTTGTTCCTTTTGGTATAGGAAAGAACCATTTATTGCAAGAGCCAATGGAAGTCCCCCATTAGCAAATACGATTTCTCTTGCAAGAATATTGTAATCATCTGGAGGAGAGTCTTTTTAAATGCATGCCTACAAAAAAGCTTAAGGGCATGATCAGTACTCATCACCTCCATTTCATAATAAAAAACTTGGTAGTTCGGTCCATGGCTCCGCAGAACATCTTTATTTCTAGTTGTAATCAATATTCTAGATCCTGAATACAGAGTACCCTTTCCAATTATTTTCTCTACTTGTTCACTACTGTCAACATCATCAAGTACGATGAGTACTTTCTTATTGCAAAGTGCTTCTCCAATCCTCTTCATTCCATAATCCAATCTATCAATGCTCTTTGCTCCTGGGATGCCGATTTCATCTAATAGCTTTTTTTGTAACTCAATAAAGCCATCATTTCTTGATGATTTTGCTCGAACATCTTCAAGAAACAACAACGCTTCTCAAAATGAGAAAACAGTTGATTGAAGACGACATTGGCGATAGTCGTTTTACCAATACCCCCATGCCATAAATTGTAATCAGTCGCACACCACCGGAGTTGACATCCAATAATTCGCTTACTTCTACTGCTCGATCATCGATTCCAACTAAGTAATCAGGAACCAATCTATGTTTTGTCTTCAGCTTTTTCAAGACCTCCTCAACCACCAATTTAATCAGTTCGCTGTAGCTGCCACAAGGGGAAAAAAACCCATTTTAGTGGGAGTGGGGGTGGGGATAATAATGGGATCTTAACAATCTGGAAGTGTTTTTCTAAGAGTCCATATGGAGATCATTGTCACTACGAAATTGGGGTACTTTTTATGCACTTGACCACTCTCCCAACTTGAGATTAGCAATCGCGGGATTATGTTAATAACGTTCTTACAAAGAGGGGTATAAATTTTTATGCATTTGAACTTGACATTTTACAATTTATACATGTTGGAAGATCAATTCATTGAATAGGAATGCACATGGCATTTCATCAACCCATTCTTTTTCCTCCCACTGCCCTCAATCAAATATAATTTAGCTACCTAGCTATGAATATCATCATTTGCCCATTAAATAAGGTGACCTTATTAAGTAGTTTCACATTTTTTTTCACAAATGTAACCTAGGTCCATCATTTAGTTTTGCTATAATAAAGGTCCCACCTCAATCATAATATAATTTTTCAATCTACCATAAAGTGTTGAGAAAATTTGGGGAGACAAGCATCTTGAAAACAGCTAGCTTACCCTTTGTACTTCTTCAGTTCCCACCCCTTTATCGCATCAACCTCCACGAGGGCCTTTCTCCAAGCATCTACTTGCTCAATGCTCAACTTCTTCTCGCACGCCAAATTTGAAATGGCATCGCGATACAACGGAGTTTTCATCTTGACATCGTCAGGTTCCACGTCGAAGAAAATAGGTAGGATCTCTTTATTACCTTCTGATCTAAAGGTGTTAGCGACAATTTGTTCGAGCTCGTGGAGGCACCATTTGCTCGCAGCGTATGTTCGAGAGAAAATAGGTATGTAGATCCTGGAGTTGTCGATCGCTCGCAAAAGCGATCCGTTGATCCTTTCACCGACACGGAGCTCTTCGTCATCAAGGAAGACAGAGATTCCAGCATCGGTCAAGCTATGAAAGAGGACGTTGGTGAATCCAATGCGAGTGTCGGGTCCTCTAAAGCTCAGGAACACTTGGTACTCTGTTCCTGACGACGATCCTGTCTTGAGCTCGCCATAGCAGTAGTTTGCGCAGCTTAGCAGATGGTGCTCGCTCTCGCGCGCTCTCTCTCTCTGACCCGATGTTCTTAACGGAGAATGAGGCCGCGTCAACACATCTTGAGGCAATAATGGAGTAGTTATAGGAAAACAACGAAATGCTAATGGGTCTATAAGAAGATGGTTGTACCAGAAAGTTGTAATTTTTTTCACGATGAAGACCGTAAAATCAAATGCTATTGGTTGATGAGAAAAGAAATCATGAGATGTGACTGCCGTTGCAGGGCCCATGGACGGAAAGCCAAGGAATCAAACCTTATTCTCTCTCTGCCCTCTTCACCATTCCCATTTACAGGCTCCATGTGCAAAGTGTCCGAAGATCGGTGATCATGGCGTGACGTGAGGGAAAGAAGGAATCAAACTTTCAGAACTCAAACTTTTGGCCTCATTCCATATATTATTACTTCTCTATATTCATTGCTCTTTTGCACAAATTATAAATTATTTATTTATTGTTGCCTCTCATGGTGATTGAACATCAATTTCAACTATTCCATAAATGGCTCATTAGGATTGACAAGATAAGTTTTCTCCTCGTACAGCTCGAAAAATTAGAAGATATGCCGATGTGCCTATGTATCCCATTCTAATGCAAAATAGGTCGGTAATAGCAATAAAATCAATTAGACTTTCATTATTTAGCATTTTTTTTAATTTTTCTTTTTGTTATAAAAAAAATATTTGTATGTGTGTGGTTTTGTTCCATTGGATGGACTGCATGAGGTATGGCCCTGGCATTTTTTGAATTTAATTCTCTCCCTTGTCACTTAGAGGAGGCCTAGGTACAAAAGAATCTTAATGGGAAATCCATCCTCTTCCAAACGTAGACGCCGGAGTGCAAGTTCTGCTAAGGTCACTTCCATTTACTCAACAAGGCTATTTAGAAACTCACAATGGACGCTCATGTCGGCCAGGCTGAGATGTCTTCTGTCGGATGAATCTCGACAGAATTTGTCTCGCTAGAAGATGATGACGACATACGGGGGGGGGGGGGGGGGGGGGGGTGGGTTGGTGGGGTTGGTGTGTGGTAAGGACACCGTTTAGCTGTCATGAAATAGGATTAGCATCTCCTTAATTTTCTCCTTTTGTTTGTTCATGTGATGGCTAAGAAGAATAGTCAATTCACCTTGCTCGTAAATGTTGCAGTCAAACACGTCATGAAAAAATAATAATAATGGAGTAATGCCTCCATTGCATTTTCAAATGTTGGACACTCTAACAGCATTATTTTTTTCGGAAGACAGAGCTTAAAACAATGCTATTGTCGATGAGAAAAAAGACTAAAGGTATTGACACGGTGGCCGAAAGTTACCAAGCCCTTACAATCTATTTTTCGAACACATGGACCGTGCTTTTTTTTTTTCAAATCAAAATACCTTAAACTTTTTATGATTTGTTAATGTTGCACGTAAGATTTGTATTTAATTTTTTTTTCATTTTTGAAAATCGAATAATGTTTAGAATTTTTTTAACAGGCAAAGTCTTGAATAAACATCAGCCCAAATCGTCCAAACACTCCTCTAGTGAAGAGAGAAGGAATCAAGGCTTTCTTTTCTTTAAGAGAAGTTGAAATTATTGCATGACTCCTTGGAAGCCAAACAATCATTTGCTAACATATACTCACACGACAAAGTGTGACTGGTGCAAAAAAAAAAAAAAAGTAAAAATGGTTGACAGAAGCACCCAAATTACGCTGATCGTGTGCGGAAGGAAGATATGTTTTGTGTAGGTGATGACATCTACTTTCCTCTAGATTTTTTGTAGAAACGCAATCAAATTAAAAAACAATTTCGTATTAAGTACAATTTAAGCTAACATTTCTTTTAACTTGTCAGACTTCTGAAATTCAGGTTACAAATCGCAAATGCGTTGTTTGATAGAGAAATTATTGCAAAAGCCATAAAATATTTTTTTTTTTTTGCTTTTTGTCTACCATAATGGTATTTGACTGACCGTGCATAACTGTGTATTGTGAGCCTAAAATTTTTAAAAGAGGATACCTCATTAATAATTTTTTATTATTATTATTTATTTTTTGTGGCACAAAAATAGACGTTCTTCTTACAGTCATTCAAAACTGTTACATAAGTGTGTCTTTGGGGGGTGGTGTTTTGTGTCATTGTCATAAGCATATTAAGACCGTTTGTCAATTTAGCCTTAAATCAGTTTACTTTTGTCAATTAATTTCTAATATTTTCATATTTTGTCTAATAGATTTTGTCTAATCAATTTTGTCAGAATTGCTGATGTGGACGCCTAGCGTGGATATTGGGTTAAGATGGTGTTTAAGGATAGAAGGTTGTGCAAGAGTGTATTTATGTGGAAGGTTAATTTAGGGTGCGGTTGTGTAAAGTTGGTTGTTCTGTGGTCCTTTTGCGTCACTACTTCCTCGCCAACACTGGACAAGGCCCGGCGATGGCTAGCGGAGTGAAAAATAAAAGAAAGAAAGGAACTAACCAAAAGGAAAATGAAGAGAGTAAGTAAAAGAAAAGGAAATTAAAAGTAATAAAAATATTAAAATATATTAAAAAATCTATTTATGTCAGCACCGCGCGCGGCTATGTTACCTATTCCGTTCAGCCTCTCATTATCCTTTCTCCCTTCCCCATTTTTCTCTCTATACTCCCTTAGCAAACCCTCTTCCCTCTTAAAACAATAGTTGTAGAATTATTAACCATTCCACTTTTAAGATTGACGTGATAAAGTATAATCATTTAAGATTTTTTAGCAGCCGATATGAAAGTACCGGTAAAAGGGACAACCGGGATGGAGAGAGCTACTCGCGGAAGGACTCTGCATCGCCTGGCTTTAGTGCGCGCTCCCGGCTACCGTTGCTGAAAAAAAATGAATTCTCATACTCAACGTGCAGTTGGGTGGTGGCGTGGCTGCGG
>JAGVVM010014969.1:0-12041 GCA_019149425.1 Psidium friedrichsthalianum | reverse complement strand
GTGAGATCCAATTCAATCGTTCATGCTACAATAGGCCATTTAAGTGTACACTAACTAGGAAGAGGATAATCTAGCCCATTCAAATTGTATGCATCGGTAATGTGATAAATAAGTGGGCCAAAGAGGTATAACAGCTGGGAAATCTTGCCCCGCGTCACCGACCTTCCTTGTGCTACTTATAACTGATTTTGGGGTATGAAATGGTTTCGCTTGTCCTCCATTTCTCGAACATGACAGCATCGGTTGAGTCATTAGTAACGGTGTCGATATCCAGTTTGACGCATCCTGGCTATTGTGGTTTTGCCGCCGAGTCATGACAATTGAGTGAGTAAAGCTTGTGCAACTGTACATTAAGACATGAGAAAAAAATGAGAGGCTGAGACGAAGGTGAAACCGTGAGGGGTGTGGTCAAGCTTTGGGAAGAGGTCTTGAATAAAACAATGGTACTGGAAAATTCGAAGGGTGTGGCTGGGAAAGAAATAGTATGAGCAAGTGTAGAAGCATATGGAAATAAAATCATGTGCCGACTGAGGTGTACGCATGAGTGTCACCAAGAAAAATAAGTTTTAGTAGAGAATTTGACTTGCTTTACTAATGGTATTGAAAGTGCACTCTTGATTCTCAGGTTATTGGACATGAACTATTATGATAGTTGAAAATCAATTTCAAGGGGGCATCCCTTGAGATAGAAACTTGAGCTGCGCAACTAAGACTGGCCTCTAATTGGATTTTTCTCTAGACGAGGACGCGCTTTGCTCCATGTTGATGGCTTAATTGAACTTTGTGTGATACATGGTATAAGAAAAAAAATGTCTGAAGGATCACTAGGATCATGTTTGAACGAACTCAAGCGACTTTTTCTATCAGAGCTCAAAAGCTAGCACATCTTGTGTCTTAATAAGTAAAAATACATATATTAATGTCTTTGCATAGATGGGCCGATGAAATAGAGCACCGGTAGTGTGATTGAGCTATGTGCTCTTTTATTGCCTGGAGTAACTCTCCCGCCCCCCCCCCCTCGCCCCCCCCCCTCCCCCATGGGGCATAAAAGAGCAACAAAGTCTCAATCCAAACAGGTGCTCTATTCATTGCAATGCGGAACATTAATATAGTGTATTTACTTATATAAGACACAAGATGTTCGATTTTTGATCTGATTAAATTCCCTTGAGTTCGTCAACCTGATCCCTGTGATCTTCGACTTTCTTATACCATGTATTACAGAAAAGTCAATTAGCCATCAATAGGCGCAAAGCTCCTTGTCTAGAGAAAAAATCAATTAGAAGTCTTATTGTGTAGCTCAAGTTCTATCTCGAGAGCCCCTTAATTTTCACCTATCATAATAGTTCTTGCCAATAACCGAGAATCAAGAGTGCACTTTCAATACCATAGTAAAGCAAGTCAAATTCTCTTACTAAACTATTTTTCTTTGGACCACTCATGTGTATACCTCAGGCCATGATTTCCTATGCTCTACACTGCTCATTACTTCTTCCTTCCCAGGCCACCCTTCAATCCAGTATCCATTGTTTTATTCCAAGACTCTTCCCAAAAGCTTGACCCGACCCCTCACGGTTTCCTTCCTCTCATGCCTCTCATTTTTCTTCTCATTCTACCTGTACATTGCCAAGCTTTACTCACTCAATTTCATGCTCGGCAACCACAATACTCAGATGGTCAACTGGATATGACACGTTACTAATGCTCAACCGACTGCTCATGTTCGAGAAAGCCGAACCATTCATACCCCAAAATCAGTATAATCACACAAGGAAGGGTGAGGGGGCAAGATTTACCCACATGTATACCTCTTGGACACTTATTATCACATTACCGAGCATTACAATTTAATGGTAGATTATCCTCTTCCTAGTTAGTGTCCCTTCATTGCCTCTTGTCCCTGCACGATGAATTGGATCTCTCACACCAAAACTGGATGGACAGAGTAGCTTTGGCTACATAGTTTCGCATTTCTTTCTCTATCACGTTTTCCCGAAAGATATACTTTCTTCCACTCGCGCACACACTAACTACGACGCTACCTCTGCATTTCCCTCCAAATCAGCACCAACGCTACTCCTCAGTCACCCATTGAGACAACACAATTCTTTGCATTGCATTAGCTAGTAAGCGTTAGAAAAGCAACTTGCCTCTTTCTTTGTTGCCGAGTCAGTTCGTGGGCTCACCGGAAAAATTGCGCCTTGCACTAGCACATGGGACGATCATCTAGATATAGGTGGAAATCACTTGTTTTCCTCCTCGGAGACTTCATCGAGGATGACAGAGGAAAACAAATAAGTGTATAGTAGTAGCTCTGGGCCGGGCTTCACGGTTCGGTTCGAGCTAGGAGGTGAGAGCGAAAATTAGTGGTTCTTTCTAGGCTGGAATTGGGCGCCTAACATATGCCAAATTGGTCCACGAGCATCAATAAAGAGACGTGCCCACGTTATATTTATCTGGGCCACTTATATGCGAGCCTGAGGCTCCTGCTTCCAGTCATGAGCGTCTTCCAAGTCATAATGGGCCCAACTGGCAATGACTCGCTTTGTGTTGTTGGACCCCTAATTTCGATCTTGGGGTCTAGTCTATGGTGGAAAGCAAGGAATGGGCGGACTTTCGTTGGTTGGGGCCAAATTTCGATCATCAGCTCTCAACTTGCAAACTTTGAGCCGAAAATTTTTTTCAGATGGTGTCAAGCCCAATTGCTATCTCTCAGCTGCTCCCTTTACAGCCCATTGCGTTTAAGGACCCCATTCAAGTTGAATCCTAATTCAGTTGGTCCAACTCAGCTTTCTAATCCCTTTGTTCATTTCTTGTTAATTAGAACTATATAAAGTGTGGCATTACACAAATTGTCATCCACATGCTCTCGACACTATCTATGTATCAACAATATTCATGAATTTGATTTAATTTCTAATAGCTTTAGCCAACAAGAGGTGATTTATCTCTTCTGTTACCCCTTGAGATACCTGATCCAAGACTGGTGAGAACCTTTGAGAGCCGATATATTGGTATAGATCTCAGAAGAAAAGAACAGTACATTTTTTTCAGCTGGCACTGCTCAAATAGCCATGTATTCTCTGAATTCCGTAGCATGGAGTTCATATTCCTCTACTGCCTTTGAATGGTAGTTGCATGGGAAAAAAATTGTGCTTCTACATCCCAATTTCAACCAATTAATTCTTGATTGCAACCCCCAATACATCTCTTCTCACCTCCATAAATAATCAATCTCTTCCTGGAGGTTTTTGAGTCTCACTTTGGCAAAGGATCCCATGGAATTGTTTTGTAAGCCATTGTAGTTCTTGTTTCAGCAAGCTGATTTTTTCTATGTCCATTCGCGAATTTCTTCTTGCTCCATTTGGAAAGAGCAAAAGTTACAACCCCAACTTCCCAACTAAATCCTTTTCAAAGTGAGTTGGAGAGCTCCAAGCTTCTTTCACCGCCTCTCTACATTCATCACTCTCAAGCCAAAAGGTTTCAACCGTTTATTGGGTTAGCCTAAAGATATAGAAGCATGAGATAGAAGTATAGGACTGTGGTCTAATCCTATTGCTAGGTGAGCATACGCTTTTGTTTGAGGGAATATAAACCTCCATTCAATCGTACATACCACCTTATCAAGTCTTTCTTTAACATACTCGTCCCCTTCTCTGTTATTGGTCCAAGTGACGCACACCCCTAACTATTTATGTCCATCAATGAACAAGCATTTAGACAATCCCGAAAAGCATTCATTCTATAGGTCAATTGAGTGTGCCTACTTCATGGGACAAATGATGACATGTTTCACTTAAATCAAGAAGATCGCTATTGCTCGAATTACACACCCACTCAAGTGTTTCTCGATCTGAATTACCCGAATAGCCCATAAGCTCCAATTAAAGATAAACACAAATGTTTACTAGATATACTATCACTCTTTGAAGACTCCTTCAGCTCTCGCTCGAGTTAGATTTGGCATAGCGAGCGAACTATGTTTTGTACACGAACTTAATCCCTCATATGTGGGATCAAATGTCTATCCGAATTGGGACAACTGTTTGAAGTTTCTAGACTGAAAATCCAGGCTACGGTCGGATGTCGGAAGTGCCAACTTGAGGTCAAGCTGCATCCTAGTTGATCTCTTGCTGGCTGTGGGCCATGGATGAGAAATCTTAAGTTTGGACCTACAGAAGCTCGTCTCATTTTGTTACTTATTTGGCACGTCCACCACTTGATTTTTAGACCCTATGCTCTGTGCTCACACACCTCCAAACAATTACGCTTCCTCCATTTACTTTATGATCGATCTCAAGTTAGGTCTAGTTCGAGTCATATTTGACAATCATTTTTATCACCCACATGCGAAATTTCCCTTCTGTGAAAAGTGAAAACTACTAATAACCTGGATAATGCAAACAGTAATTATCTTTGGAAAATGATTAAGTAATGATGATGTCAATTTTAGGGTAAAAAAAATACCTCAAGTGTCAATATTATGTACAACATTCACTTTGGTACCAATATATTTTTTTGGATCAATTAGTGTCAATTTTTTTAAAATGATTATTTAAGTGCTAACTCTAGTGAGATCGCCGGGATTTCTTGCCGATTGACACTAAAATGATCATTTTTCCTCCCAATTTGACACTAAAGTGATAGTTTAAGTGCCCTTTTTTTTATATAAAAATTATTTAGGTACCAACTTAGGTGAGGTCATCAGAATTTCTCGTCATTGTCGCTAAAGTGATTTTTCTTCCCCGATTTGGCACTTAAGTGATCCAAAAAAAAAATTTGCATCAAAGTGTGCACTGTACACAAATATTGGCACTTGAGGTGTCCTTATGCCCAATTTTATGGAGAATGATGATCAACTCTTGACTACAAAAGCAATTCCTGGAAGCCGAACTACTTGTTCATCCAATTTCCATTGAAGTGGCTTTAAAAAAAAAAAGAGATTGTTTATTAGAAGTCCTAAAACCTGTCATGAAAGTGCAATTGAGTCCTAAAATTTTGTAAAAAATACAACTAAGTCCAAAGACTTATCAAATTGGTGTAATTGAGTCCTTCCATTAAATCTGTCCAATTTGGCTAATGAAAAATGGTAACATGGTTTTTTTTAATATTTTCTCTCCTACGTAGTGACAATGTGGCTAAAACCAACATTTTAATTAAAATTTCATTTTTAACATAATTTTTATTCAAATTAATTTGAAAAATAAGCTAAAATTTAAATATAAAACAAATACCCATGAGCAAAACTTGCACGCGAGGGCCCTTGCTGCTGCTAACCCTACTGTCTGCGACCCGAAAAAATATTAATTTTATCGGGTGAACGGATTATTAGGTTGATTAAATTAACTAACCTAACGCGGACCCTCCCAAGTCCCTACCGAATCGCAACCTTTGTTTTTTTGTTTAAATGATTTTAAAATTTAGAGTCGCCACTAATCGTTCTTAGGTTTCGATTAGAAACCCAAATAAAGTATCGGGAGAAATACTTTATTTCTGCGAACCAGAGAAAATGAGTTCGGGGACTTGGTTACGTTAGATTACTCTAACACCCTTTCGGTACCAATTTCATGAAAAATCATTTGGGATGATTGGGGAAAAGTTTGGGTCAAACTGACCAGCAGGGTAAAATGATCCTTCTTTTTTTTTTTTTTAGGCTCGAGAAGTGAAAAACAGGTCAACCAGTTGAATGTGGTCATTCCTGATTTTCCACACTTTCGGAGAATTTTTCGAAACTTTTCGAGGCAATTTTCCCATGAAGGGAAAAATCGTCATTTTGAAAAATATCATAAAGGAAAGTCATCAAAAATAGGATTGACCAATCGAAATGACCCGTTTCCTAATTCTTGAGGTTTTTCTGAGTTTTCTGAAATTTTTCAAGACAATTTGCCTAAGAAGGGCAAAATCTTCATTTTGGAAAGATCGGGGTGGAAATTCACCAAAAATAGGATTGGTCAGTCGAAATGACCCGTTTCCTAATTTCTGAGATTTTTCAGAATTTTTCAGAATTTTTTTTTAAATATATTTTTTTAGAATTTTTATTATATTTTTCGATTTTTTTTATTTTAATTTATTATATTTCTCGAATTTATTATTGGGAGAATTATCCAGATCGGGCCGGCAGACCCGGCTCGCACCATATACGCCCAACTCGGGCCTTAGAAGCCCAATTTGGACTAAGACAAAAAAAAAACTGACTCGGGCTTGACCCAACTTTTGCATTTTTTATGATCTCCAATAAAGGCCCAATTCACTCTGCAGCCCAATTGCAAATCAGATTTCTAGCTAAGCCCACAACACCATCCCAAAAACAACATCAAACCTAATTCACATAGACCCAACGCACCCATTCTCTTTCTTAACATATGTTTTTCTATTTGTTTTTCCTAACCATGGCAATCAAATATTCAAGTATCATGTGCCAGTTCAACATGTCTGACCCAGAGAAGAAGCAACGAAGCAATTGCTGATAGCTTGACAATGGCGCAATAAAAATACGAGACATTCGCAGACGCATTCCCTTCATCGCACGCACAAATAAACACACGACTTGCAACAATCTAAACAAGAGAAACATAGAGATTAGCAGAAATCAGTCAAGGATGAAGATCTTACCATCAAAAATAGCAGCTGGCGTGAGCGACATGCAAGGTGTCTTGAGGTGCACTACTTTGCCCATTTGAGTGCCTCGCCCCCCCTTTTTCTTTGAACCAGTGTCCATTCTTTTTTTATCATCCGTTGTCCACCACATGCAGCGGGCCCCATGATGCCTCGAGGAACTTCGCCCGCTGCTCCCTAATTCACGGCTCCACTCTCGCCTATATCGCCTCCATCGCCGGGTCCACGTTCACATCGGCGACCACAGCCTCCATTGCGGGCTCCGTGGACTTCCCAACGATGGGGTCGTGCGTGAAGATCGCGTACCATCGAAGACTTCTCGCAGCAAACGCGACGAGGTCCCACCAGACAGAGGATCGGGAACGGGGGATGCGAACTGTAGCTCCTAGCAAAGCTTGGTTTGGACGTGAACCAGCAAGCATGTAGCAACGAGAAGTTTCGTTATTGAAGGAACAGCTCCCTGACTAGGCTTGAGAAGATTTTGGTATAGAACCAGGCATCGCTGCGCGTCCCAAGGACACGCTAACCAAACTAAGCACAACATGATGAGGAGCAAAGGAAAGCCATCGAGAACTCAACTGGCTCAAAGCAGACCAAGACCCTCCGAACCAACTGGGACAGGTTCACAGTCTTGGGATCACAACCAATAGCCCCAAAACTCGCATAGCTGAAGCCATCTCCTGGCGTAACGTGGATGGTAGAAATCGTACCACTTTCAATGACAGCTATCTTCCCCCCCGTGAGTTGTCTCTCTCGATTGTTGTACCAGCCCAACAACTGGACCATCTGCTTCGCCACCCGAGAAACTTGCGTAAAGTCATTGGAAGCTCCTGTTGTAACATTCTTGGATCCAAAGATCGCCTCCTCAGCAACCCTTCCACCGTGTACAACGGCCATTTGATTCTTGAGGTAGCTTCTACTGTGCAGCCCAGACTCGAGTCTCTCTTCTCTTAGAGCAAAGTGAAGACCTCCAGCTTGGCCCCCCCCACGTAAGGGAAGGTTATCCAACCCCCCATGCAGACAAGCCATGCATGCATCCGTCCAGCCGCCAATAACCCATAATCATGCCAAACTACTTCGAACTAATAATCACGAACTAGCCCATAGCCGTAAGACCTAGCTCGAGTATACGTATTACGACGGTTACGTAACGAAAATGAGATCTGGACTGACCTCTGCTTTTCAATCTCGAATGTTTGCAGCTGGTGGCCGGCTTGCTCTCTCTCTTTTCCTGTCTGCTTCAACTCAGTAAATGGTTGTAAGTCCCCATGCATCTATTCTACTCCATAACATCCGTCGTCCTCTCGAGCGACAAACACGAGGACGAAAATCCATTATCCGAAACTTAAGCGCGGTCCTTTCCAGCCAAATCTTGAATCATTGCGTGCACCCGCCCAATAAGCACTCGTCTGATATAAGATCAAGTCTCCAACTACAGGACCAGAGACTTCTTTATTCTTACATGCTAATAATCTAGCCACCAACGTCACCAACCAGAGCTTCTTTCTCTCCACAGATCGCTGAGCCGAGGATCTGTCCATGAGATTGACTTTGAGGAACAAAGGCTCGTGCATGAGTTCGAACTCGTCAAGTACCTCTATAAACCAGTCAATGAGAATGGCCCTCAACTCTGCTCTCAGCTTCAGCCGTAGAAAGCCTCTATTTCTCTGACGATGGTGAAAAGAAGTCTGGGAGGCCCACCACTCCAAAATCCAGTGAGCGCAGCTCCGCGCTCAGCGTCTTCTTCATGAGTTGATAGGTTTCACAAAACGAAACGGGAAAAGAAAAAGAAATGAAACGAACCAAATCACATCCCATTTTGGAGTCCTCCTCCTCTTCTTCTTCTTTTTCTTCCTGGTCATCTTGTTCCAGGTGGGTACTGTGAGAACTGTGAAGGAGGACTCAGCCGAAGCATCGTGAAGAGAACACGGTGGTTCATCGGGAAGTGAAGTAAAAGACCGGATGAAGGATGAGGTGGAGAAACTTGAAGCAGGCGCAAGACAGGGACTTCCCGATCAAGAACTTGACTTCAACGAGATAACTTGTGTCCGCTGTAAATGGAGTGGAGCGCGATATCCCTTATTTCTTAATTGAAATCGCCGCGGCTTCTTTCCCACATCTTTGTCAACATATCCACCTTTTTTAAGCACGACTCCCCATCGAGGACATTGCTCCGGATAAGTTCCAGCTAGTCCTCGTATTTTTCGTCACGATATACATGGCTCGGTTGTTTTTATCATCCACCAGCTGCTCCGCTATCATGACGTTAACGTTATGTGACGGTATGATGCAAGATCCCAGCGTTCAACTCGTTACATCAGCTGATTAGGTTGGGCAAGAGATCGGACCAGTCCTCGCAGCACAAAGAGCATTGAACGCAAGCTTGCCGTCGCTCGAACGGTCGTTCTAGAGGAATGAGGTCTCGTCGGATTCTAAAGGGAACATGTCGAGGGTGGTCATGTCGAATGCCTGCTGTTTCAGTTCCTTCACGCGTTGGACTACCATGCAAGCAGTGTGGCTTCATCAGTCCTGGAGTTGCAAGGTTGAGCTTATCAAGATGAGAGTTGATCCGAGCCCTTTGACTCTTCTCGATCTCCTTGTAGCTCTTCAGCGCGACGATCGTCCTGTATTCCAGGGCCATGGCATTCGAGAAGAAGTTTGCAGAGGCCTCGAAGGGACCATAGCTTAAATTCGAAGAGTCGCTGTAGGAGCTCTACGGGACAAGTCCGGTGGGGAGGGGCCGGTGAAAGGAATGGGCTTTCCAGCGAGCTCTCCGGTAGCATGGCGGCGTCGAGTAGCGGTGGCTTGACATGGGTTGAAGTAGCACTGCCGTCAAGAAATTGAAGGCTACTGGTCTGTTTTACACAACATGGCTGCAACAGGGCACATTAGAAACACTCTCGGACCAACGCCAACTCCCCCCATGCATGCATTCCGCATGCATGCGCATCCGCATTTCTCGCGATAGGTCACGGCCTTGCTCGGTGTGGAGTCATCACAGCTCCATAGACTGACGGCGGCGTCGCCGAACTTCTTGAACGCGGAGAGAGCGTCGCCAATGGTGGCGACGGTGAAGAATGCTCTTGTACGTGCCATTGCTCAGAATCTCGATCATGTCCCCTATGTGCATGATGTTGGCGTTGGGGACGCGTTTGGCCGTGATCTACTTTCCCTCCTCGAAGAACTGGAGTCCGGGGACCTTGTTGTGGAGGATCCAAGTCCCCGAGTTCACGTCCGTGTGAGCCTTCACTCCTGGGGCCCCCCTCTCCGTCGGTGGAAGTCAAAGAAAAATTCCCTCCTGTCTCTCCTTTCTTTCTTCTTTCGGTGGCCGAAAAGACCTCCACTCAGCGGTGCTTTTTTTTCTTTTCACCTTTCTCTCTACCTCACCGAAAGCCTCCCTTAGTTTGTCTTCTTCTCCTGATTTCTCTCCTCTTCTTTTTTCTTTCCCGTGATACTGTCTTACACTTTGTCTAACCAAGGCCGTGGTTGTGCTGATTGACAGGTAAAGAGAGAATCTGTTGACTATCAGCTCATCTGATCTGGCTGGGTAGCTGAAGTAAACGTGCTTAAGTTCTACTTTTCCACAAATTTCGTCCAACGTCTTGCTACAGGCATTGCAAGAATCGAACTCGGGTTTCCTGGTAACAGTATAGCCGACTGGACAGAGCTCCAACATCAAGTTTCCACGTCCTAGAATCTCCAACCTATCCGTCTCCTTGCTTTTCAGGATAGCCATGGATTATCCATTCGGAATGTGGGAGAAGTTGAACAAGTTCCTGGGCCTGTGGGCTGCTATAAGGGCCACAGATATCACATGGTTTACCCAAATGGTTGGCGTTTCCGAGGCCATAACACTGACATGGTAAGGAGGACAAGAGACAAGGTTATCTGGTTGGTACCAGCTTGTTGTTTCTGGATTGATTATCACCTCACTGTATCTAGTCACATCTATGACTATATCGCCATCACATGGATCTCTACTATTCTTCCAATAGCTTCCTATATCGAGTAGATAGAATTGGCTATTAGGCCCTCTGCCACGTTTCACATTAAGAGTCAATCTTACTTTGAAGTTTGGAGATTCTGGCAACTTTTGCATGATTCCTCGATCTAGGTAATAATAACCACCATCAAATCCTTTCGTTCCGTCTACCCGTAGATACAACATAAGCCAAGGATACTCGGCACTTGCTCTCAATACTTGGGAAAATATCCGGCTTCCTGTGTTCATATCCTTCTGCCACAAGGCAAACAAGGCCAAAAAGTATGACCTGTTTCCATCATCTTTGCTCAAATCAGCATCAAGGTCGTATGTCCCATAAAAACCTCCAGTCAAAGATGCCATTTTATCATTAGGATCAAATAATTTTGACTGATTATGGAACACCGAGGACTGATTCATGCAACCACTGCCATTCTTAGGCATATCTGGAATGCTTGGAAAATTGGCATGAAATTTATCCAGTTTGCATGAATCTCCAAGTATCTCTGAGTAGTTTTCTCTGTGGACCCCCAGAGATCAAATTCGGGTGGCCACTATTCAATGCAGTCCAGCAAAGTCTTCTCCTGTGGGTGCAGTAGGGTCAAGGCCGTGTGAATAGGAACTTTGCTACGACTCTCTCTTCTTCTTTAACCTTTTTTGCAAAATTGAGTCATTCTGGATACGATTGGGTCAAGGTGAAAGTTGGATTATTAGAGGATATGTCACAACTCCTAAAATTCAAAAATAAAAAATTACAGGGCTAAAATGAATTTTCTACAAATTTTTCAATTAAACTGAAAATGAGATTAACAAAGTAATTCTCGATTTCAAATTAATTTTTACAAATTTTCTTTTGCCAAAATGAAGAGAAAATTAAAATAAAAATACTAACTATTTATTCACATTTTTATGGCTCCAAATGCTATTTTATTTTTAAATATTTACCTAATTTCTAAAAAATATTAAACAATGCAAAAAATAAGAAAAATTATTTTTTGTCCAAAAATGGTTGCCTAGGCTTGGCTAAGGCTCCCAAAGTTGAGTTTTTAATTTTATGAATTTTTATGGATTTTCTATTGATTTTAAAAGAGGAAAGATGATTAAAAATCAAGTGTCAACACCTACCATCGCTGGAAACGGCCAACGATGGTGGGGAAGTGGTTGGTGGGGGTTGATGAGCCCCGATGACATGAAACATCCAATTTCCCTCGGTTTATTTAGACTTGAAGAGTATTCTTTTGTAGCGGCAAGAAAATCCTATCCTTTAAAAGAAGGAAAGGAAACAATCACTTCTCATCAAGTTTTCCAAAACTCAACAAGCACAGTTTTGGTTCTCTTTGAGGAGATTGAGATCCAGGGAGACCAAGCCTCAACTCAGTAGCCTTTAGATTTAGATTGCTTTTATTCTGATCAAACAAGCTTGAGACTGGAGAGCTATCGACTT
>JAGVVM010014967.1:0-15891 GCA_019149425.1 Psidium friedrichsthalianum | reverse complement strand
TTAAAGATATTCATGTACATTTTTTGCCTGAAATCATGTTTCTCAAAAATAATTTATACCACAAGAGTGGGATATTTGCCCCAAAGAATTTTAGATTTGTTAAAATTTTTTACTAATGACAACTTATACATTATCCTGGTGTTCTATTATCCATACTACACCATTTATTTTTAACAGAGTGTGTAATAATTGCGGTATTTTTGAAGAAGATGGTTAAGATGATAATCAATTAGGTCCAACTATTATAGCAAAATGCGAACGAATCAATGGATGCAATATTTATACCAAAAAGTTTCCTATTAATCTATTTTGTTGCTTGTGTTTCGGAATCCACGTAGGAAAATGGATTGGGCTTACTTGATGATTGAATTCATACTATGAGTCGCGTGTTCTGCAAGTTAACTGAAACCGTGAATATTAGAGATATAGAAAAAGAAGTTAAAAAGTATAATTGTACAATTGTATAATGATTTGCTAATAGAGATGACATTAGTGGTATGAATAGTGAAATTTTTTTCCACAAGCTAGGGTGACATGCAACCGCAAGCAACTATGGTTAGGAGGTTCTAGAAATCTAATAAATATGCAAAAAGGACAAAAGGAATAATGAGGAAATATTTGCCGAAATATTTAAATTTATTATTTAACTACTTGTATTTGAGTTTCCTCAATCAGGAAGGCACGGATTCCAAATTCTAAGTGGTGGAATAGTCATTCAACTCCATTTTCAGTACTAGCTCACATTGCAAAAGAGATTTTGAGCAAACCCTGCTCAACAGTTGCGGTTGAACAAGCATGTAGTGGCTGGAGGTTAAAATATTTGGATGACGACATTCGAGATTATCTTCGAATTCGGTTGCTTGAGACTCCAAGCTTGTGTCGATGATGGATAAAAGGGTGGATATCGACAAATAAGGAATGGATTATAAACAAGAATCCGATTCTCAAGCGAAGATACACACAGCCACGCGGTAGCGACGAACTGACGATGACGGTAAGTATGGGTTATCAAAGTAAAAGATCTCACAGGGTTTTGATTCTTCTATCCCCCAAGAAGATATGTAGGTTGCTTAATGATAATCATTAAGTGCAAGCCCTTTCATCCCTCTTCTTTTTTTTTCACGACCCTAAATTTGATTACAATTTGTATTGAAAAAATTTATTATTTCATATTTTATCTTTTTTATTCATAATCATTATTAAATTTTTTTTAATTTTCTTAAAATTTTATTTGAAAAAAGATTGAACAGTGACAGGAATCAGCAGTTCGGAAACTGGAATCCGGCGCGCGGTTCGTCCTGGTTCAAACACGGAACCACGCAACCGGCGCCTTGACCGGCCCGAACCGCCGCAGTTCAATGAATCGGAACCGGCAACCGCCTTCAAGGTTCCGGTTTCCGGTCATGATAGGTCAAGAACCGGAACCGGCGGTCTGAAACGTGGCCACCATCTACGTTGACCCATACACTCGTAACTAAGGAAATGCAGAGCGAAGCAAGATGGGTGCGCAGAGGAGATGCAGAATTTACTTGCATATGGGTCTACAACGAAGTGGAGTGGAGATCAAATCAACGCCGAACGAACCAGTTCTTCACTAACCAACCCTTTGTGCAGAGCGAATCCATGAATTTCCATCAACTCTAGATGATCAGCCTTCAGATCCAAGCAGTCTTCGATCTTACGGCGCATAGAAAAATGGAGCTCAATTCGCCTATCCAGGGGAACTCCAACTAAGAATTCTTCTCGGGCGCGCACGCAAAAAACTGAGAAGATGAGCTCGGGTGGAGAAAACTAGCAGGGAGGGCTGTCTAAAAAAAATCAATAGAGGAAAATGAAGAGAGTGTGTGGGGGCTTTTATAGAGGGTGTAGGCAATGGGAGGGGCTGCCCAAAGCTTTGCATTCAAATCTTGTACCAATCTCGCATTGGAACTGTTCTCAAACTAAAACTATTATCCACACAAACGGGTTCCGTCTAAAGAGGATATTTACTTAAGAGTTCTATACTATCTCAAATTACAACCCCTAACTATACTCTGTAATTGAATCATTATATTCAAAATAGACTATACTTAAGGAGTAAATTTTTCGAGATGCTTATGCATCTCTCATGCACAACATTTTATCAAGTAAATACTTATATTGTCAGACCTGCACAACAATGTCAATTCAAGTCTCTCCTTTTTCCTATTGCCCATTCCTCAGCAAGTTTTACACAAAAACCATGAATTCGAATAATGGACTAATATGATTTATCGCTTACAAGTGTTTAGATATAAAGGGCGGGTTCTAACTTTCGATTTTCAAAGGCAATTATAGTGTTTTTTTTAATCCATAGATTTCAAAGAGATGAGAGTAGTAAGTTGTCATAGACACAACGGATCCAGGAGGCTACAGATAGTGATGAACGACAATGGGTCGGGAGGCGAGACATGGCAACGAGCAGTCTAGGCAGCCAAAGAAAGCACAGTGATGGTGCAATGACGATCGTGCTTGCTGCTCAGTTAGAAGGAGAAAGAAAAAAGGAAAGGAAAAAGGTAAAAGGTCAAGGCAAGAAAAAGAGAAGAAAAAGAGAACCCAAATGGTAGTTCACATAAAAAATATGTACTGTTTGGAGATTTTGTGGGATCACTGTCAACTTTTTAAAAGCTTAAGCTATTAGATGAAGGTTTAGTTTAATATTTAATTACTCTAACACTCTCGTCTTGTCTTTTGCCTAGTACTAAGTTGAGAATATTTCATTAGAAGACAAATAAGTGACTGAAAAGATTTGAACTCATGATTTTTTGTTCTGATACTACATGAGATTTTGTGGGACCACTGTCAATTATTCTAAGCTTAAGCTTTGAGATGAAGCGTGCTTAATATATTAATAATAGTGCACATCAAAGATTGCAGCTTCTCACTGGCACAATATCTCAGTTTTATATTCCTTCTAAGTTTTCAAACAACATAATAAGCATGTAATGTAACAAAACCTGGGAAGAGAATAGAGAGAACAATTCGTTGCTGACGTTTCTCAGGAACCTTCAGGCTTGTGTGCCTTTCAAAGTTACATTTCTTCTGTGGTAATGTTTCGAGTGACAATTTACCCAACAGAGCGAGGGTGATTGCACCAATTCGAAATAAATTTTCATATTTGTCGTTTTGCACTTGTCAAATCATAAAATTTGTAGTAGAGGAATTAGCATGCCTAAGAGACTATAAAAAAAAATAGTTTCTTAAAATAAGTCCAACAATTTATAGAGAAAGACTGTCTGTGCCCAAAATTTGATAGTTACGTTTCAAACTTTTTAAAATTTGTTACTAAATGTATGACACATACCGGGATAAAGACACTACAAGTGTCATAATTTTCATTCAACGCTCATTAAGCAGTCATAAGTTTTCTTTTCTCCCATTATTTGAGCGTTTCGGCGGTAAAAACTTGTACATTTTGAGTATCTCTAGTGATGTATTAGAGGAGTTCGTTCCATGTGGCTTTTTAATTACACCTTGAGTCTGATGTTACTTTTTTAAAAATGAATTTCATGTCCAAAGTGGAAAATGAAACAGACGACGTGGCAAATGGAACTAAAAACGACGATTACTTTCGCCTCTCTCTCTCTCTCTTCTCTCTCTCTCTCTCTCTCTCATGCAAAAAGACACACACAATCCAATCAATTATAACAAGGAAATGAAAACTGAAGGAGAAGGGAATGAACAAAACCTCAACTGCTGAGGACTGGGAAGCTTCCGATGGATTTGTAGTAATCGACAATGCAATTAGCCATCTTGTGTGCATCCTCTCTTAGCTGCTCTGCATCCGCCGGCTTTACCCCTTCCTGCATTTTGCAACAACCAAAGCAAAGATACAAATGATTGGAGCACATATGCAAACTCTTCATCGCACTGACGAAATCATGACACGTGAGCTCCTGGGTATGTCGTAAGAATTGCGATCGTGACTTGCATGACCGTGAGCCGCTTAACCTGCTCTTGCTCTCCGTTGCAAATTTCAGAAGGTAAGTCACTCAATTTCTCAAAGTGGGGTTAGGTTTTGAAGAGAATACCTAATTTTGCCCCGATTCGTTGCTTTAGGCAAATAGATGGACCTCACGACATCATCTACACACTCACTTTCTGACTTCATTTTGCTAGCGAGTCACGTCGAACGATCACATAAGAGCGATCAAATTCAATTTATTCATCGGAAAGGCAAATAAAGAGAAATAAAATTAGCAATAAGGAAGAAAACTTGAGAATATGTAAACTATCAGAAAAGAGTGGTAATTTTATGAGAAACGTGTGTGAGTCATCGGCATATTACCTTGACTATCAGATGACTGTTAAATTTTTTGCCGACATTGTTGCCTTAACCCCGGTCATACCCACGTACTCTCAGATCTAAGGTGCGACCTCAATTTGAGGCCACTACGACTTGGAGCTGAGGCCGCGACCTCTAGTCCGAGGTCCATATGAGGTCTTGACAACCTCGAATATCAAACAACACACATTATGTCACTATAGGAAGGGTGGGAGAGAGAGAGAAGGACAAACATGGGCGGTTGAAGTGTCAATGATCGGTGGCAGACGAGGTTGGCGGTGGTAGTCGAGCAGCGGCGACTGCAAGCAACAAGCACCGCTAGTGACATCGTTCGGGTTTGAGTTGTGTGCTATCGAGAGTGTTCTATAAGAGGAGAACGAGAGATATGACGTTCAAGCCACATAAATACTAATGTGGCCAATTTAAAGGCAAGACACGGAAAATTGTGTCGTCGTTAGTTAACCGCGTTAGATTTTTAACAAAAGGACATTGAGCATATTTTTTGAAGGTTCATGAACTAGAATGAACAAAAAATTATTCAACGGCTCCTTTGAATATGAGGAAAATTTCGAAGGCTACTGGTGTCGTTACCCGTTTCTCTTTCTTTATTCTTGTGAATCTATTCATGTCTAATTGAGGAAACATTTGATAGCTGTGTGATTCGAGTGATCGTAAATTTTTATAGTTTTATTTACCGGTGGACTACTAGTTAATCTCTCCTCATGAAGTAGGTAACTTGTCGAACCAAACAAAATTTCACGTTAGGTTTACTTTCCGTCATAGTGTTGTCCGGGCTTCCTTGGTTCCCGTAACATATTGAAGTAATTTTTGTTGAATATTTTTTCCTTTATATATACTTAATTGTTTCTCATGAACAGAAAAAACAAGAATATGGATTTCTTTCCTTTTTTGTATTTATTATCCAAAAGAAGTAACATCTGTGATTTCGTTCTCTAATTTTCATAATTCCATGATGTTTTTAGCAAAATAAAAAAGACAACAACTATTGACTTTCCAAATTTGTCCAATATTCGACCAAAAAAAATTGTCCAATCAAAAAATGGAGGTTGTTGAGAGAATGTCACGTACATACTTCCTTTATACTCTATTATACACTAACAGAAGAACAATCTACTTTAGTAAAACCGGGTCATTCATGTTTGTATATATTAGCATTTACAGTCAGTCGATTAAAATAGCACTTTGTAAAACCCATGTCCAAAATCAAGCTGTATAATCATAATAAGAAATACAACATTGGATATAGATGATAACTCCTCCTGGCTAATTGGGTAGGAAGTTATTTGGATAGAGGAATAATCTGCTTTAGTAAACCAGGTCCATTTCTATTCATATATACTTCCATTTACAGTCGGTCCATGAAAATCTAAACTTTGGCAAAACCCATGACAAGTTCAAGCTTTGTTACAGTAGTTAGGAATATAAAGATGGTTACTCCTTCTCCCCTGCAAATTGGGTAGGAAGTTATTTGCTATGATGGAAAATACTTTGCATCTAAAACAACCAAGTGTGGGAAGAAAATCTTGAATTTACAAAGGAAAAAGATTATTAAAATGGAAAACCCATAGAAAAATCAAAGGCTAAGTGGAAAGCAAGTAAACAGAAAGTGTGTCCACCTCAGCTAACAGCATTAGATTTATTTACGGACTAACATGGAGGGGATTTTTGTAAGGTCCGTGGACTAAATGAACAAACAAATTATTCAAAGGCTTCATTTATATTCGGAACAAATTCAAGGATTACCGATGTCGTACTCTTTTCTCTTTCATAGTTCTCGTGGCTCTATTCGGTATAATTCAGGAAACATTTGAGAGTTATGTGATTCATGTAAATCTCATCTCTATAACTTTGTAACAGCGAACAACTCGTTGATCTCTCCTCGTGGGGTATATATACAGTCAAATCACTCAAATTTTCATGTTAGGTTCACTTTTCCACTCGTAATTTCTCAATTGTATTGCCCGTAACAATACATTGAAGCAATGTATGCAGATCTGGCAATCACAGATATATTCACTATGCAGGCGGAAGCAATCTTCTTGAAATTTTTTCTCATATATACTTACTGATTTCTCGACAACACAACAAGAAAAAATACAGATTTCCTTCCATTTTTCTATTTGTTATTCAATAATGGATTGGTAACCAACTTTTCATGGAAAATGAGATCTAAATTTGATTCCCGTAGTTTCCATAATTCCATTATTTTTTAGCAAAATAAAAAAAAGTCACTAATTTTTAACTTTCTAATTTTTCCGGATCGAAAAATGGGGGTGTGGAAAGAAGATATTTGTATGGTATGTTGCATCTATACTTGCTCTTCATTTCTATTATTAACGTATATGGGAACAATCTCTTCAATTCAGAGGTACTTCCCTGTAATCGTCCAATTAAAATCTGAACCGCTAACACCCATGATAAGTTCAAGCTACAATACCAAAATTGGAAATACCAACATTTTTGCAAATATATCACATTGGACATAGATCGTATCTCCTACTCCTCTCGCTAATTGGCAGGAAGTTATTTACTATTTCGGCAAAAATTGGAAAGTGATATTTGGTGAGTTGGTGCTTTTTAATTCCCCCCTGTCTAGTACATGAAATGGATTTTTCTTAAGGTTTCCTTTCAAAAAAAAAACCCATTGTAAATTCCCTTGTTCTTCCCTTACTTGGTTGTTATTATAGATGCAAAGTATTTGCCATATTCCAAACATTTCCATATGACACAATTGAAGCAAATCCGACAAGAAGCTACTAATTAGAAGTGAACTGTACAGACATCCTAAATTGATGAATTACTATCTATCTTGACAAGGAAAATATGTTGTCTAGATAACTTCTTACCCAGTTAGCAAGGAGAGTTGGAGTTACCATCTATGTCCAATGTGATAATATTGCAAAAGGGAAAAAATTTCAAATAAAGGTTCAAAATGCCATTATTTTCTTAAATAAAGATTTGAATTAGATTTTGTTTCAAAAAGGACTTGAAGTGGCCATATCGATCTAAAAAAAGGCCTAACGTCACTTGCTGGACAAAGGCATTTTCTTCCTTTACTTATTTTTTTTGTTTTTTGTTTTTTATGTTTTTTAAAATAAAAGAGCTCAAAGTTTTATATATATATATAGCCTCCCCCCCCCCCAAATGTGCCTCTAGTTAATCGGGTCGCCAGCTCTCGCTGAGGCGTCGCCCATCGCCGACGCCCCACGAATAGTAGGGCGGCAACCACAAGCGGGAGGCAGCGTCTCGCTTATTTTTTTATTTTTATTTTTTTTTATTTTTTAATTTAGTCTAACTAAAAATTAGGTTAAATTTGTCTTTTGACGAAAATGACCTAGACCGGTTGGAATATTTAACGGGCCAACAAGGTGAGACCCTTATTTGAAACAGTCATGGCCACGTTAGGCCCTTATTTAAAACCGTCATGTCATTTTGGATCTTTAGTTGAAATAAGATTCACTTCAGGCTATTATTCGAAAAAAATGATAGCACTCCGTGCCCTTATTTGAAATTTTAAACTTATCACGGGTTTTATCAAATTTAGATTTTAATGGACTGACTCTAAACAGAAGTAGATCTATATATCAATTGACCTGGTTTGCCAAAGAAGATTGTTCCTCTATTAGTGTATAATAGAATATAAAAAAGAAGTATATTTGCAATGAGCAGCCTCCTCAGTTGGTGAGATATGAGATTAAAGTCAACCAGGGGAAGTTCCAGAAGACGAAAGAGCTCAACCAAATGTGGCTGGTGAGGTATGAGATTAAGCTCTCCTCAGTTGACGATCAATGTGTTCTATGTATATAAGAACAGTAGGACTATCATCTTTTGTAAAAATACGAAATCCCTAACTATCTAGACAAATGAGCAGCCTTCACAAAAATATCGCTTGCCAAGAGGCACCCATAGCAGCCCACGCCGAAACTCTCGATCTCTTGTCCAATTTCACGGGCAAGAGATTGAGGGATAATAACGAGGAGCCTTCCTCAACGGATAGGCAGAACATGCTACCTAATCCTTGCAAGAGGACCGGAAAGGACCGACAGCACCAACAGCAGCAGCAAGAGCAACAGCAACCGCAACCGCAGCAACAGCAACAACGATCAAGTACAGACGTGCCAACAGGAAATGGGTCTTATGTACAAATTCTGCAAAAGGAGATACGCAGGATTTATGCGGATAGGGAAAAGATGAGGCATGAGACGGAGGGATTCCAATCCTCGATCGGCGTGCTTCAATCGCAGATAGAACTGCGTCAAAGGGAGATCGAAGCACTTCAGCGTGAGAACGATGCCCTCCGGAGGGAGAACGAGGCCCTTCAAAGAGATAGCCTCTAACTGCAATAAGAATTTAGTTCTGGGGTTTTTACTAAGTGTTCTAGTATCAATGTTGAAGGTAAGCTCGGCCTTTACTTGGGCTTCATCGAAGGTTACTCCTATTTTCTTTTAAGGAATAAGTACACTACGAGTGATAGAAATTTTGAATAACGCTCACTTAAGTACCATGACTTTTTTTTTTTTCACTAACTTGAGTGTTAGAACTTTGAAAAATCGACTATTTAAGTGCTATCGATTACATGGATGGCGAAAGAGTTGACGTGGACGTCTAAAAAAGCTGACGTGACACTGGCGAAATGATTCATTTGAATATTTTAATGTACATGTGGATTTTTTTTGTAATTTTTTTATTCATTTTTTCAATTTTTCTTTTTATTTTGTTTTTTCTTAGTTTTTGCTCTCTTGGCCAGCGAGGGTCACCAACCACAACCAGCGACCCTAAGGACGAGGGTTACCTTGCCCTAGCCTTGGGTGACGGCCGTCATGGCCTTGATGGTTGTAGGTGAGTTGCAAAGGCCTTCGCCAAATCTAAGTGAGGGCCCTCGTAGCCCCGCTAACAATGGGCGAGGGCCGCGAGGACCCTTGCCTAAATTTGGCGAGTCCCCGACTATAGTTGAGGGCGCGACGGCCCTAACCAGGTCCCAGCGAGGGCTGTCGTGGCCCCTCCGACCTAAGGCGAGGCAGCCCTCCGCCTAAGGGCTAGCCGGTCATGGCCGAGGAGGGTTGTTGGTGACCCTATCTAGCCAATACAAAAAACAAATAAAAAAAAATTATCAAAAAAAAAAATTTCTAGCAAAAAATTTAACAAAAATCCACGGGTTGCTAAAAATAAATAAAAATTTGATAAAATGTCCACTTATGACAGTTTGCCAAAGTGATACTCAAGTGAACGATTTTCCTCCGATATGGCATTTAAATGAGCAAAAAAAAAAGTTATGACATTTAATTGAGCGCCTTACAAAAATTATAGTGCTCGTAGCGTACTTACCCATTCTTCTAATTATCTGAATTCAAAGTAATTCTAGCTATTGGTGGAGCCCTCTCCATTGAAATTTGTTTTACAGATTAATGTCATTATGCCCAATTAATTTCATTGAGTCCAAGAGCTCCAAAGATCTTGATGTGTGAGGGCTATCAAAATCCCTTTTCTGTCACCATTCCGTTATATGTGCTAGTATTTAGTAAGACACCATGACTGACATAACTTTTTTAGGGCAATCGCTTGAGGGGCATAACTTTTTATTCGACTGCTCAAGTGCTGCATCGGTTTAAAATGGTTCACATGAGTGCCTCCAACGACATTGTCCTGTGGCTTTTTAAGTAAAATTCCGAGTTCAACCTGACTTTTCTGGAATAAATTCAAGTCTAATGTGGAAAATGGAGGAAATGAAAACTAAAGGAGAAGGAAATGGACAAAAACCTTGACTTGGCTGAGGATGGGGAAGCTCTTGATGGACTTGATGTAATCGGCTATGACGGCCCGCCATCTCGTGCGCATTCTCTCTGAGATCGGCTTCAAACCTTTCTCCCTGCATTTTACAATAACAAAAGCAAAGAGACGAAGGACTGGATTAGCATACACACTTTATCACGCCAATGAACACGAATGGCTCAAACTCCTGGCTATGTACTAAGCATGCGATGATGGCTTACACGATTGTGATCCGCTGCTCTTGTTCCTGCTCTTTGTTGCAAATTTGGCAGGTAATTTTGCCACAATTCCTTAAATCAGGATTAATGTTTGGAGAACATACCTCAATTCGTTACTTTGGGAGCAAAAAGATGAGCCAAATGATGTTGCTTACGCACTCAATTTTGCCTAAGTGGCGATGAATGGTTTATATTAGATAAAATTCACATCAAGTTTTCCGTACAAAAAGCCAACGATGGTACTCAAATGAATGATTTTAACCAATGTGTCAAAAATCGAAAAACAAATTATGGGCACTTGTGGTGCCTTGTCCGAACAGCCACCTCTATTTGGAATAGCTCTCACTCATTTGATATCCGATCTTTCAACGGGCAATGTGCTTTTTTTCCCCCTATGCCACACACACGCACTCTTAGATCTAAGGTGCGACCTCAAGTTTAAGGCCGACCTCTGATCTGAGGTCAAGATGAGGTCTTGATGACCTCAAATATCCGGCAACGCACCTCATATCTTTAGATGGAGAGAGAAAAACAGAGAGAGATCAGCAAATGCAAAGGTTGAAGCGCCGTTCGAGTTCGCAGCGCGTCGGCAATCGAGAGTGTTCGAGATGAGAGGAGAGAGAGGGATATGACAATGAACCCACATGGTTATTAGTATGGCCAATCTAGAAGCAAGTAAACAGAAATTGTGTCCACATCAGCCTAACGGTGTTAGATTTTTTTCGCGGAAGACCATAGAGCTAGATTGAACAAAGAAACTATTCAAAGGCTACATTGAATATCTAGAAAATTTTCAATGATTATCGGTGTCATTACCCTTTTCCCTTTTATTAGTTCTCGTTACTCTATTTGGTGTAATTCAGGAAATATTTGAAAATTGTGTGATTCAATTAATTGTAATCTCTATGGCTTTATTTACAGTGGACAACTAGTAGTCATAGAGTCAAACCGCAAAAATTTCATGTTAAGTTTATTTTTCCGCTTTTAATTTCTCGATTGTATTGTTTGCGTATTTACGAGGTTCCCTGTTGTCCCTAACTATATTGAAGCAATGCATGTGGATTTGTCAATCAACATCCAATTATCAATATATTTCAAAAATATATATTATCTTCGAAATTTTCTTGAAATTTTTTCTCATATATACTTAATTATTTCTCGACAACACAAAAAAACAAGAATATGGATTTCGCTCCTTTTTTCTAGTTAAAGTCCAATAGAACAGCAGGATTGGTAGTAACTAACTTTTATGGAATAGTAAGATCTAAGATCTAATTCCTGTAATTTTCATAATTCCATGATTTTTTTAGCCCAATAATACAGACACCAATTATTGACTTTCCAATTTTTCCGTATAAAAAACTGAAGGTTTTGGAAAGTAGATAATGGTATAGTGTGTTACGTATATACTTCCTTTCATATTCAATTATACACTGATAGAGGAACATTATTCTTTAGTAAACCAGGTCAATTGGTATACAGATATACTTCTGTTTAGAGTCAGTCCATTAAAATCTAAACTTGGTAAAACCCATGATAAATTCAAGCGATATCACCAAAATTGGAAATACAGCATTTTTGCAAATACTATCGCATTTGACATAGATGGTAACTCCTACTCTCCTTGCTAATTGGGTATGATGGAAAATATTTTGCACTTAAAACAAACAAATAAGGGAAGAAATCTTGAATTTACAAAGGGGAAAATATTTTCGAAATGGAAACCTTAAAGAAAAAAATCCATTTTTATACTGTTTGAGGCCCAATTCCCTTAAAAAGCACCAACTCATCAATTATTGACTTTTCAATTTTTATTGAGATAGTATTAAAATGAATTGGGTTTCAACTAATATAAAAATGGTTTTTTTTAATGTAGGTTTCCCTATTGAAAATCATTTTCCCTTTGTAAATTCAAGATTTCTTCCCTACTTTGTTGCTATAGATGCAAAGTATTCACCATCATATCACCTATGTTCATATGACAAACATCATAAGTTGATGAAGTGCTATATTATTTTGACAAGGGCACTGTCTAAATAACTTCTACCCAATTGGCAAGGAGAGCAGGAGTTACCGTCTGTCGACCTAACATTAGAAAAACCTTAGGTTAACGGGATTATCGGGTTAAATTAACTAACCTAATCGGACTCTTCCCAAGTTCTACCGAATCGCAACTTAGGTTCAATTCATGAAAAATTAATTCAATTTGAAGTACCACTAATCATTCTTAATAGGTCGATTAGTAACCTAAACAAATTAACGGGGAATTAATTTATTTCTGTGAACTAGAAAAAATGAGTCCGGAGAATTAATTACATTAATTGGAAAAATTAATGCACTTTCGGTGCAAATTTCATGAAAAATTCACTTGATTGATTATGTGAATGAAAATGGCTATTTGATTTTTATTTCTTCTTCTTAAAAGATGCTATGCAACTAAACGATATGACCATGACAATATGCATGAATTAATGACATGCAAAGTATGATCAAAACTACATGATATGCAAATGACTTTTTTTAAATTTTCGGATTTAAGAATGATTATGGTGAAAACATGCTCTAAAATGTGATAACATCCAATTTTAATTAAGAAAATGATTTCCCAATTCTTTACTTATGTTGGATGTTATTTATAACATAAAATGATGTTCTTGACATGTTAACCATAGAAATTTACATGAATTAAATTAAAACAAAGTATGAACAAAAAATAAACAAAAATGCCCATTATATACCTTTTAATTCTATTTTTTTTTTATAAATTAACTCATTCCCAAAGATCTGGGCTAGAGAAGAATTTATCCGCTACATCCTCGGAGATTCGAACTAGTATGAGGACAATTATATAGAATAACATCATCCCTTGTTACCAAAGAACGGAACATGAAATTCTATAACAAATTACTGTCCATTCCACAAGATCGTGACTAAGGCATACAATTTATTTCCAAAGAGTCTAAGCACAAGGGGAGCATATGTTACATGGATGTTTGTTTAAAAATGTTCAAACTTTATAATAAAAACAAACAGAACATATAATAAAAAAAATGCAAAGAAAATAAACATGCTAAACATAGAAGTAAAAATCAAGCAATCAATGCCACATGAATTTCGAAAAAAAAAAAATAAATCAAAGGGGATTGCTGAATTTGTGAGATATATCTTGCTTTATCCGTTAAGATCTATATCCCTTAAAATTGGAAAATTATCTTGTGAGATGTTCAGAAAAATATTAGATAATTCCAAATTCAGGATATCTTATCGACAAGATTTAAGACATGCTCATGATTCCCCAGAAAGATTTCAAATTCGGATATAGGATAATCTAATTATTCCGAAAGATATGAGTGATCTCTTCAAGATAATGTTCGGGATTAAAGTATATGAGAACAATCTAGAATCCACAAAGTATATCCAAGAGATATGCACATTATAAACGAGATACGATCTAAATTTAAAAAAAAATCAGATTAAGCACTCACGAATCAAGTCTTCAAATTAAGCAATTATCCACATGATTTTGTTTATGGTTCAAGTTTGAATTAAGCAATTTATAACATAAGATTCCTAAAAAATTATGCTTCATCCATAGGGAAACAAATCAAAGCCAACGATTTTTTCAGAATATCTTGACATTGGAAAATTACCTAGTTTGAACTCAAACCAAACTTGATCACCAAGCAAAATTCCTAAAGCGAATCTCCTAGTGTATAATTGAATATAAAAGGAAGTATATTTGTAAAATACTAAATGATACTAAATCCTGTTCTAAATGAAACACATGTAGAAAAACATGCCCAAAGTAAACTTGAATCACCGATCGTTCACAAATACATCACACAAGAGACGTACCATATAAGCCATAGGTGAGATGTTGCCTTTGTAGTCTTGAGAGGTTCATTGCTTCAATTACATGTTGGAGAATGGAGGGGCAGTTTGTCGTCTCTCTTTCTCTCTGTGTACTACGTTGATACTCAAAGAACATGGGAACTAATTTTGTATGAATTTGCATGATATCACCATGTCATAGTGTTGGATACTAAATCCTTGACTCTAAACATCAAATGTGTGGAAAACATTCCCAAAAACACCAAAACTTGAATCATGATCAAACAATACCATACATAAGAACGTACCATATTGGCACGGATAGATGTCACCCTTGCTCTCGAGGTCTTTAATCAATACATGCAAAAGAATTGCAGAAGACGAGAGTCTGCCTTTTGTGTGCTGTTCCCCACTCCTCCCAATGTGATATTGTACAACCTATCGACAACGTGAATACCAGGGGCGAGAGAGAAAAACGTCATACAAAAGCAATGCGATAAAGTCACGTTTTTTTTTTTAAAAGCGACAGATGTTATCAACTAGTGAGAATTGGTTTGGGGATTTCCTATATGATGCGATTGCCGTGTAAATTCACCACATAGACTCCAAACATCTTTTACTCACACATGAAGCGGCTAACCAACACCCACTTGCCACGAAAGGCAGAGTACAACTTTACTTGCCCAGAAGGACTACTAAAATAAACTCTATCTCTTTTTTGCAAGTTTATCATCAAACAAATAATTCGAAGTGACTAGTATACTCTGAGAGCTCGTTGTCAATATACGTGGAAATATATGACAATCAAAATTGGACATCAATTAAAAATAGACTTGGTTCGCATATTGTACTTTAGATCAATCATGTCAATACCATATCGCTTTTCGATTCTTTTAAGTAGAAGTTAATTCAAATTATGATCACATAAAAAATCAGTGAGTCGGGCTCTGAGTCTTGTGAATATAGATATAATAATGTGACTCAAAACTCTTAAATCAATCATCCTCTTTCAATTACACTTCTCAAGTCAATTCAGTTCACTTTTCAAAAATGTCCAAATTATATCGAATTAATCTCGGACCATAGCAACACTATGATAGATGTAGTGAAACTAAATATGAACCATACCTGAGAATAATTAAAAGTCCGTGAGGGTCACCACATGAGGAATTCTTATCCTGAATGTCTCACATGATTTTAAAAAATTGAAATCTAAACTTTTGCCTACTCTTATTGGTGACTCATACATTTGTTGTAAGATGAAAAATGTCAGTAGGATATTTTCTTCTTAGCCCCATGGAAAATGTCTAACCAATTAATACTGTACAAATGATCGTGTCAGACCAGACGTCACATGATCATAATATGAGTTCACATAAAACGTACTCGATACTCAAAAGTATCCCACAAACACTTACTATCTCGGAAATAAACCGACAGATAAAGTGCAAATATGTAGGTTTATTTCACTTTCGAATATAATAAATATCTAAGTCATTTATCTTAAACATTTTTGTTAAGGTGAAATCTATATTTAAGCTCGATTATCACCTAGATAATGAGCTTATAAAAGTTTTTCATCCTATGCGATATCATGTATGTACCACCATAGAGGCGACTACCCGTCGTGAGTGGAGTAATCTCTTATTCTGTTGGCATTTACTTTACAAAAATAAAGCACCAGTTCTCCCCCTCACATATCAATAAATATCACACACAAACCTCCACTTCAGGCCAATAATCTCGAAC
>JAGVVM010014965.1:0-15572 GCA_019149425.1 Psidium friedrichsthalianum | reverse complement strand
CCTGCAACAACGCAGAACTTAGAACTGCTGATTGCCCCTGCAGGCCCGACCATAAACCTCCTTGCGATCTGTGGTAAGAAGAAATGCCAAAGAAAGCCCTTTTTCACAACGGGAACATCCCCCCCCCCCACTCAACAAGGCTAGCTTTCTCGCCTGTCAAAAAAGCCCCCTGATGGGGAGAGAGATATATGGAAGTATAGGGCTTGGCGTGGGGGGGCGGGGAGGTGGGCGGAGGGGAACTGGATCAGGAACTGAAACCCCTCTTTGGTGCTTTGGCTCCTTATCAATTAAAGCCACAAGGTCGCCTTCAGAAGACCGACCAGATTTTTTGGTCACCACCCACTCATATGCGCTTCCTAGCTGAAACAGTCCAGATATCATCGCATTGAACTTAGTGACGGACATGGTGTTCTCAAAGAGGAGGTAAGGGACTATGAACGGAAAGGATTTCGGAGCAGGAAGAATGTTAAGAAAGGACATGGTGGCTGGAATGTAACATACGACCCAAGCAGGTAGCTCAGCCTCGGGAACAAACATAGTCATAGGAAGGATGATACAGAAGAGGGTGAAGGAGTAAAACGGCAATATGAGTTTCCGGAGCAGAAAAAACAGAAAGATCATATTAAACTTCTTCCATAAGCTGATCTGCATCGAGAAAGACAAGAATGAGAAAACTAGTAAGTCCAAAAGACATCACCAAACCTGTTAAGGAAGGACTAATGATATCTGAGGAGATAGTAAGTACCTTGGATCGGATAACGTCGAGCAAGCACAGCCGAAACAACTGCATTGGGCCAGAATGCCATCTGTGTTGTTGCTTCCTGTAAGCTTCGTATGATTCTGGCAACTCACACTGGCACTGTAACATGTGAAAGAAAACATGGCACGTAGCGTCTTAATACACTGTTTAAAGATCTATGGGATACCTAGACTTGATGACTAAAATAACAATTTCGTTGTGAATTCTACGTTCTCAAAGCATAATAGTTGGTAGTATAGAAAAGACTAAACTGAAGGATTAAATTGATTTTGTGGAAGTGCCAGGTCCAAGTTATTATGTAGCTACAAAACCATAAAAAACACACTTATATCATCACTTAATATTGGTGAACCACTATGGTGATGCAATGGGAAACACAGCCCAATAATCCTTTTTCTTAATCAATTTAGATGTTAATAGGACTGATGCAAGATCCTCCATTGGATAATTTCCACTCCATTTTTACTCAAAGATAAGCTGAAAAGTACCAATTACCTCAACATCATTCAGGAAAACAAATTTCCAGCCTCGAAGGTGAGCACGGACAGCAATATCCATGTCTTCCACTGTGGTTCTCTCCAACCAGCCACCAGCATCCTCCAGGGCCTTATCCTCCAAACACCAGCAGTCCCATTGAAACCGAAAAAATTGATGAAAATGCCATTTACTTGCTGCTCCACCTCGAAATGGAAAGCCAAATTGATGTTCTGCAACCGTGTAAGCAAGTTTTCGTCCTTGTTGACAAATGACCATCTTGCCTGAACTAGTGCCACCTCTTCATTATCCTGAAATAACAAATCGGACTTGATATTTAGACTAAGACCAGTTCGAGCATCACAAAGCTAACATATCCCACTCAATTATTACAGCAACTACAGTAGTGCTCATTTGTTCGGCTAATTCCACAACTCAGGTTGAGCAAGAGACTCGTTAATACCTTGAAGTGAGGAACTGTCCTCTTCAAAAAGTCAGGAGTGGGCTGAAAGTCAGCATCGAAAATGGCCACGAACTCGTAATCCTTCACATAGCTACAGTTCATGGCAGACTTGAGGTTACCGGCTTTATACCCATCTCTAATACCCGGTGCCTGTACAGAATGTTGGCTCCTTCCTGCTGCCACTTTTGCACCTCCTCTTTAATCAAAGATTGCGTGGCGGGATCGTCCGAATCGTCGAGAACTTGAATTAGCAACCTCGATTTCGGCCAATCCAAGTTACATACAGCGGCTATTGATTGTTGATACACCTACAAAAAGAAGTTCCTAAGAATCAGACAAAATCATCTCTTCCGGCATTAAAATGACTGGAATTTTTTCAGCATCAACAGTGGGGTAAACATTCTCACCTCCTTCTCGTTGCACATGGGAATTTGAACAAGAACCATGGGGAAGAACCCGTTCTCGCCTGATTCAAGATCGACCGCAGCTCCGTTCTCTTTGGGTACAGGCTTGATCTTCTTGAACTTGATCCAGAAACACCCAGGCACAGAACCAGCCTATCCATGCTCTGGACAAGGAACAGCACAATGCACACATTGGCCAAAAAACTGCAACGGTGGAGCGAGATACTCCACCCTAATCAAAACCCACCTCGAATACAAGGAATTGAAGGCACCCTTAACCCCTAAAGGTGTAGCTAACAAGTATTGCAATTCTGGAGCTCCGAAATGCCAACCCTTAAAGTATGCAGCGACCTCGAATCCTAGCAACAAAACCGACAACCAAAGGAACACTTTTATACACGCATAGATCCTGGACTTCACAGTGGTGTTCTCCTTCTCTCTGCCACCGCGAGAATTGTCGGTAGCGGCATCGTCAGCATCAGCGTCAGTCCTTCCGGAAGCGACGCGGCGCCGCACGGCGGAGGCGAGAGTGAACGTTGCAGTGGCAATGGAGGTGAGGCAGCCGGCGGCTTTGTGGGCCTTGAGGAGGAGGACCCAAGTAAGCTGCTTGGCGTTCTTGTTACGGGCCTTGTCGCGGGCCCGGCTCGACGGTGTGGAGTCGCCGCCGATGAGGAAGTCCTCCTCGGACGGCGACTCTAGCTCAACCATGGACCAATTGGGGTTCTCCATCTTGACGACGACGGGAGTGCCCTTGTGCCCCTCTTTCGCCCACCAATCAAATGAGGGTGCCATTGTTGGTCTTGGTCTTCGTCAAACTTGATCTAGGAAACACCCACTTCGTACAATTTGGTTCGATGAGCTAAAGATTGGAGCTTTTCCTATTTTTTGCAAGATGTAGCCGAGTCCCAGAAGGGGAAACGCCAAAAGGAGCTAGGAATTTAGTCTCATTCTTGTCCTAGTGGGAGAGACGCCACAGAGAGAGATAGAGAGAGAGAGAGAGAGAGAGAGCTCGTGTGGATTCAGATAAACCAACTGCTTCAGCGGAAGAGAGAGAGAGTGTGTGTGTGAGAGACGCGTGGAGGAAGCAACAGAGCGAGGCGTCTCTAGATCATGGTGACATTGGGAGATGGCTCATACGGGGAACGAGAAGAAGACCAGAGAGTTCTAGAGAGAGAAAGCGTGGTGTTGTGGAGAGAGAGAGAGAGAGAGACAGTACGAGGGAGAGAATGAGAGAGAGTCCAAAAGTGCTTCCCGTTCGATTACAGCTTGCAAAAGGAGGTCTCGAGTGGCACCCGGGGGGAGAGAGAGGGAGTGATGTACAGAGAGAGATGGAAAGAAAGGGACGGTAACAGCTCAACGCGTCTTTGATATGGATTCCGAAATCAAATTACAAAAGAGATGTAAAACAAAAAACCCTTTTTTCCAACATCAAAGCAGACATTTCTCCGAAGGAAACACGTTGTCTCCGTCAAAAAAAATTTTGCACTTTCACCTCCTCAAAAACTTTTACCTCGTCGCACGGAAATGTCCAGACCGGAGCACGTAGAATCAAACCACCGCCCAATTCATGGACCAAGACCCGCTTCTTCCAATCTTGGAACATTTCAATCCCGCTTGACCAAAGAATAACTGTTCCCAAAATCTCAAAGATGGAAAGGACTTGTCTTTCCGGAGATCGCATTTCCATCATCTCTCAAAATTTATTGACCACCTACTCGTCTTGATTCTCAATCAAAACATCATCCACCCATCAAGCACCCGCACAGTAATTTCAAGAGCCCAAGATTGTCCTTTCACACCCTCTTTTTCCTTTTTTTCTTTCTGCCCCCTATTTCTTGGTCTTGTGTTTTTGTTTTTTCTTGGGCAGGGCGTTTAAATTTTGCAGAAAGATAATGTCAGACGGCTCACGACGGTGCGAGAACAAGAAACGGTAATTTGGGCAGATAAGAACGAACCCGTCAGATACGATACGATGATTCCTTCACAGTGTGGAACGCGGATGCTCCCCTTCCAGGATTTTGGTCTAATTCGCCCCCGCGCGTGTGGGATCGAAGCAGAGAACCTTCGAGGAATTTCTCCTCCTCCTCCTCTTCTTCTTCCTCTTCTTCCTTCCTTCCTTCCTTCCTTCGAAATTTAATAACAGAGAACAGTAAACAATAACAAAAACGGATAAAGGCGAAAAATGGAAAGGGAATAGAAAGTTCTTTTTCTGTTCTTGTGGGAAGATGAATACCAGTAGAAAAACCAGAGGCGGAGGAGGAGGAGGGAGCTTGAAAGGTGACGGCTTGACGGGGCAACAACCGTCCGTGTCCCGACGTGGCAAAAGGGTGGAAACGGTGACGTCGTTTTGGGGTTTTTTTTTTTGTTTTGGTACATTATGTTGTTTAGTCCTTTATTTTATTAATCCCCTCGAAAACCAAAATAAATTTTTCGTGGCCATGGTTTTCAATTATTTGCAAGAAAAGTATATTTCGAGTTTCCAAACATTGGATATGATTCTAAAAGTAAATATTGTTATTTTTGCTCATTTTTAAGGATGTTTAGGTTTTCGTAATCAGCAAAAGTAAATTTGTAAAAATTGAGATGTGAAAAAAAAAAAGAGAAGAATGAAAGCCATTTACATATGCACTCCTATCGAAATCGCTACATACCATTCTTGAAGTGGACAAGTAATTGAAATGTGCTTATAAAATGACTTTGCAAGTCTTTAACAATTCGGTAATTTTATTCACCCATCGGTGGCCCAGCTGGTTTGCGCTCTGGTCCTTTCATGAGAGGTCCTGGATTCGAATCTCGCTGGATACCGGTGATTTAAGCGGAGGGTCGTGGCGGTGGGATGCTGCGCTAGCCCTCCCGGAGGATTAGTCGAGGTACGCGATTTATACGAACGCTAGCCCGGACACCTTCAATATAAAAAAAAAAACGATTCAGTAATTTTACCTTTAGATGAAGATGATCCGATCCAAGTAATTTTAGCATGTTCGTAAGCTATTTTAGGAAACTTTAAAAAAATCACTAAATCTTTCATTTGAAACGAAAATTCAGAATTATATATTTCTTTTCATTTACTTCCTTGACCATTTTTTTAAAATATCAATCAAAACACAAGTGAAGATACTTTGCGAAGGTCCCTGTGAAAATTTGGTGTTTGGATCCCTTAACATAATGTTAGGGGTGATATAGTTTTACTATATCAGGGGATTCAAAGTGTTTGGATCCTCTAACATAATGTTAGGGGTGACATTATCCAGATATTATCTAATCCGGGCCGTTCAATTCAAAATGGACGGTCCAGATTGATTCACATTAGCTTTTTAAAAGAGGACAAAATTTCGGCGAAAATTTTAAAATTTTAAATTGATCAATCTGGACCGTCCATTTTTGAATTGGATTGCCTAAATCTCTTATGTCACCCCTGACATAGTTTCACCATGTCAGGGGTGACATAGCGAAAAATTTTGCCAAAATGCACACACATAACGAAAACAATAAATCACAAAAAAAAATTAATAACCAAAGAACCATAATGGGAAATACGCCGTCAAGAAGCTAATTTTAAATTATTGTTTGTCAAGTATTGTTGATTTTTATTTTTGGTACGATGATGACGCATTCATGAGCGCTTAAGATTAATGAGACGGTCAAATCATGTAACACCCGGTAATTTATACGGTCGAATCATGGGCAAGAGCACTGAGTTAGTGGCAAAAATAGGGTTGCTAAGAGTGGTCAATACTTCATTATTTTAATCACAAGCTAGGGAATTGCAAACGTCATCGTTCCGGCTTTTGGGGGCCTAGTATAAATAGCCCTTTATCTTTTAACAGATGAATTAAACTAAATGGTGCTTGGATTATATATTTTGTAGTTGACCCAATTCAGCAAAAGCTAATTAACTGATATTTACACATACGCTCAAAAGAGTAAAATTTTTTGTTTGAGTGATATAGTTTACACAAATTCTCCTAATGCAATTTTCAGTTGAGCTAATTGCCTATTTAGTTCATATAACGCAAATAATAGAATTTAGTTCATATAACGCAAATAATAGTTTAAATGACGTATTTTTTACAACGACATAAATTGTGGTTCACTAAATTGACAAATTTCATAGCTTAAATGGCGGTTTTCATTTTGCTACTTTTCAAATGCACTTACTTTTAGAATAGAATTGATTATACAATTTGCTATTGGATAAATTATATAGTTTAAATATAGTTTTACTTCCACTTAGTTGGACTGATAATCAAAACATAGAGAAAAGTGTAGCCTTCGTCTTTTATCTTGTGATTCCTATTATTTACAGAGTTGCTTAAACAAAATTTCGTTAATTATTTAATTTCATTTATTAAAGAATAAGCTATAATTTAGAAGAAGAAAAAGCACGAACATTAAAGAAACTTATAACGTGAATTATATGATTGTATAATTTGAATTATAAATTGATGAGAATAAAGTAAATTAGCTTTAGATTAATTGTTGTGCCTAGTCCGACTTTCATTTTTATCTGGATAAGAGTAATGCGGGAAATATGAATGTGGAATTTCTTATATTAGGATATTCACATCGAAGAGTAGACGATATCTAAATGATTTATTAGATGATTATCCGAAGTAACACATCATCAAGGAAATGCACAATTAAAAAGAGATATAGCCATAATTACGAGAGATATGGAAGAATCAATAGAAAATATTCCAATCACGTCTAACGAAGGAAATATCTTAGAGAAATATCTCTACTATATTATATGATTTGAAAGCAAAAAGAAAAAGAAAAGAAAAAAAAAGAATTATCCGAGGAACGAAGACTCATTTTATCTTGACGTTCGATATTATAGAAAGTTGGCTCAAGAGATGCAGCTTCGAGTTTTAGAAATTTTCAAATATATTCTTGAATATATATAGTCTATTTTGAGCATAGTTTAATTTCTTGCGTCTATTGTTCCTTTATTTCTTTTAAATCTTACGGTAGGTTAATAGCACCAACATCCAAAACTTTGCTAGAGATTTGCTTCTTAGGGACATATTCTCGTATCGCGCCAAACTATTGGTTAAAGAACAAGGTTGTGAAGATATTTGATTTTGACGTTGAAGACCCTAGCCGGGTGCCGCCGGAGACGGGGCCGGCCACACTTGACAATCATCGCCGCCGGAGAGATGGCTTGGCACAATGAAGAGGTGGCCCAGCGTAGAGGAGAGGTGGTGGTTGTGGAAAAAACTCGATCTTACTCATGCCTGCTTTCTTAAGAAATTTTATCCAACTCTATTTCATCCCCACTCCTTACGATATTTTTATCTAGACTATATCCCTTATATCTTATCTTATCATATCATATGCCAAACATCTATATTGATTTTTATCCTAACGACAAAACGCAACCTCATTTCGTCTAAATATTACCTAAGCCAAACATTGTTAATTGAGAATTTGGTTTTTCTATTTAAGTATTTAAAGCATGGGCCGGGAATCTACTTATGAATTGATCTTTCTTTAGATGCACACTGTCTATGTCTTTTCGAATATTAAATCACCGTTTGGTTTACCAAATATTTTTAAAAAACCGGAAAAAAAAAACGAGACAAGCTACCGAGTATATTTTTGTACATGGATGGAGAAACAAATAATAGTATACGCAAGGACCGCATGAATTTGTCCTTCATACATCAAGAAAGCTACTGCCTCTAGGTGTTCCCGTCTCATTTGGAGTGAAATTTCGAAATCAAGCCCCTTTAAACACCCCCCCTACAAACTTTTTTTTTTTTTCATATTTACGAAAATGGATTGGGGATGGGGATATTAATATCACAGGTGCGGGTTCGACTCTTGCGTTCCGCAAAAAGACAGAGCAAAAGTCAAAGAGACGAGAGTCGGAAATTGGACCGATTAAAAACAAAACCTCTATATAATTTATTTGTTTTTCAAAGTCCTTTACAGCATTAAAGTTAGGAGAGGCATTGACATGGTGAAGCCTGAAGGCGACGGGTCACGTTGCCATTTAATTGACCAAAAAAATTCAAAGCGCATTATATAATACGTAGTATAATTGATTGGTTCCAATAATTATTATTCAATCCGCCAACTTGAATTGCATTTAGTGGGGTGTCTCGTATTAATTAAGACTAATCCACGACATTGGACGGGTCCAAGAAATTATTTAGGCGGCGCCACGTGGGGGGTCAACCAAGGTGCGTGCCCTAGGTAGCTCACATTAATGTCACATGGCCTGGACTAATTCCAATCGAGCTAGACATAGCTACTTATTATTTTGTCGGGGACCCGTCCGTGAGTGATATTTGGCTGTTTATTAATTTTACATTCCGGATTGAGAAAAGTGCAAAGGGAGAAACCAAAAAGGATAATATAGAGAGATATATATACATATATATATTTAAAATAAATTGAGTAATACTACAAAAACCTTTAAACATATACACATGTGGCAAATTTACCATATAATTAATTTTTTTACCCAAGAAAATTTCAAATTGGTACATCCGTGATAAATTTACTCGAACCTAATTTTTTTTAACCACAAAAAACCTCAAACTCGTACACCCGATACAAATTTATCATCCGTTAGTCTTCGTTAAATCGGGTCATTACCACGAAAAACTTAAAACCGGTGGATATGTGACGAACGAACGGTAAAAACTCCAAACAGAGACACCTATCAAATTTCACGTGTAATCCAACTCAGTAATTCGATGGCAAAATTTTTCAGAAGCTAATTAAGTAAAATTTTCACAGGCGTATTGGCATGAGATTTTTGCTAGTGTAAAAATTTTGTTTGGGAAAAATCTGTCACAGGTATATCAATTTGAAGTCTGATATTAGCCCAAAATAAATTTGAATGCTTTTGGAGGGATCAAATTTAGCAGATTTATTCTAGCTTTAATTAAATTTGAATCATTTTGGTGAGAAAAGATCATTAGTAGCCCAATCATGAGTACACCAAAATCCAGCGAAAGTTGAATAATCCGCATTGTGATTACTCCAATCATAAGCCTTTGTGTTTTTAACCAAGGGAAGATATTATGATGACGTAATTATTGTGACCGACCCCTAATAATGGGCTTTTCCGTTGCATATCGAATTACGGTGCTTAGTAAGAATTTTATTCTATGTTTCGTTCATGCGGTCGCTGAAACGTAAATTTAGTAATTCACAACTAATAATTTCAAATAATAGCAAACAAATTACGATTAATGAAATGCAGTCAAGTTAAGCTAATTAGAAAACTCTCATCCGATTACCTTCCCACGTCACTCTTTCTTATCACCAAATACAAGAATTTTCCATTTCACTTCGTTCCCGTGTCCCATCAAACAAACACACCGAATTATTACGTTCCGACCCATTCCATTTCATGTTTTTCCGAATTCCCTAATTTCAATCTGTTTCGCGTACCAAGCGCAACATTAAAATGAATATGCATGAGCATGTTGCATGGTTTAAGTTATTATAGATCTCAAGTTAAGATTGTTACAAGCTCGCCCAGCATAATTCAACCGGAGATAGGCTTTTCTAGTAAGATTAAGAGATCTGAGGGCAAATGATTTTCCTCTAACTATACCTTTGACTTGTAGGTTAGCCAATTATGCATATTCCCCCATGCGAAAACGTCAAAACAAAACAAAATAAATTTAAACGGGGATGACATTTATCTCCGTAACTTCACAAATCAAGGATAAATTGTTATCGACTTGTTAATTTAACGGTATGAACAATTATTGCCTGAAGCATACATAAACAAGCGAAAGAAAGGGAAAGGGTGTGTAACTTTTTTTGAGTGATTTTCGCTTGAGTCATGATTTATACTTAAATAGTCGATTTGTGTAAAAGCGATTTGTCTATAAAAAAAAAATATAAATATTAGATTGATTTAAATCACCTAGAGTGTTTCATAAATCGAAGAAATAAAACAGTACTTTTTGTTGATCTCGATAAATTAGGCAAGAGGTATTTCGAGATAACATAACCTCGATTAAACCATAAGGACGGAGCGAGTTAATTATCTCTCACTAATCGATTCATTATCTTCTTAATCATCATGATTCGACAACAAAATGTCAACATCTACTTTTCCTAGATGGAGCGTCTCCGGAGGTTTTCGACATTAAACACGAGGAGTCGAAAACTAGATATTTACCGAAAAGGGGAGAAGAGAAATGGAAAAGATACCAAGTGCGTTAAATTTTTCTACCACTCGACGTGGACCCACGCGCGAGGGGCCGCGAGTAGCCATCGGCAGGCGCCGAACGGGGGGAAATAATTCGGACCAGACAGCGAATAGTCCAAAAAGCCCCCGCCTCCTACCCGCGGCCACCGACAATTTCAGTCAAGGAGGAGATGGGGCCCAAGGGGTGCGTTTCCGGGAATCCGTCCCCCCATCCCCACGAGGCGGGGGGGGGGGGGGGTGGACGCGAACCGCCTGCTCCGCGCTCCACGGCATTCCGGTAGCCCCTCGACAGTGAATGCGGCGATGGAGACATCTCGGCCCTTCGTGTCTCCGCACCCCAAACACCCCGCCGCTGCGGGACCGGATTTCGGACGGTCAGTGGACGGCCACGATCGTGGAGAACGTGCGGTCGGATGCGCGCAGAAGAGTCCCCAACTCCCATGCGGACGAGCCGTCAGATCGTCACGTTTCTTCACGCAGTGGAAAGGTCGGGGGGAAGAAGGGAAGAGTACGACTCTGTTGCAAGTCACGTGACATGGGTGAGTGGGACCCACTCCGCGGCTTTTGTCGGGTTTTTTTAATCATTATTAAATTCCTTTTTTCGAAATTCAAAATGCTTTCGGGGAAAACGAGGAACTTGGCGCGCAAAATGGCGGATGGGGATTGATTTTGGACGTATTCTTAAAAACCGTCTTTTTTCCCCCCACCAAACACAGCAATTCGAATTCCATTCGCAGAGCCCAAAATTCACCGAACAAAATTATCAATCTCTTACGGTCGATCCTTTATTTCATTTGCTAAGTTGACATTCGGCTGCCGATTAGTCTTGTTTTGTTATTTACTGTTTGACCGTTGTTTTGTCCTATTCACTGTATTGTGTAGGTCGTTGAGCCTCTCCTTTCTCTTTCTTGTTTGGTCACCCACGTCACTCTTGCACCCGTCTTGACATTCTCTAGTATCATTACATGTACGAGGTCTATGTGATCGTGTTTCTCCTTTTGTAATTTGCGCATTGATTACTCAATATAGTTTTTGCATAAGCCACAAAAAAAACATTGGGCGCTAAGTATAAATAGCCAAAGTTAAATCGACCGAAAATAAATATGTCAACACTAAAAATTAAAAAAAAAAGAGGAAAAAAAGAGAGGATAAGACTAGATAGAGAGCCTCGAGGAAAGAGCTTGACCGGAGGAAGGATCCTCGTGGCTGGTATTAATGGCGGGTAGGACGTTTCCGTAATTTGGAGTTGCGGCGGGGATGGAATCGGAAGAAGCAACCTTTGAACGACAGGACCCGGAATGTGTTCTATTCACGGGACTCCTAGGAGTGTTCAGATCCCGCCACGTAGCTGAATGATGTCGGGAGCAACGGCGGATCATCAGACGGAAGGCTTGATTTAGTGCGAGATCAGTCCAACGCGCATCTTTTGAGAGGAATTCCACGAAAAATCCTAAACTCATGCATTCACAATAAATTATAAAAAAAATTATAAATTAATATATTTATAATAAATTTATGATTTAATGATTTGTATGAAATTTGGATTTTTCGTGGAATTCCTCTCAAAAGATGCGCGTTGACTGATCTCGCACTAAATCAAGCCTTCCGTCTGATGATCCGCCGTTGCTCCCGACATCATTCAGCTACGTGGCGGGATCTGAAACACTCCTAGGAGTCCCGTGAATAGAACACATTCCGGGTCCTGTCGTTCAAAGGTTGCTTCTTCCGATTCCATCCCCGCCGCAACTCCAAATTACGGAAACGTCTACCCGCCATTAATACCAGCCACGAGGATCCTTCCTCCGGTCAAGCTCTTTCCTCGAGGCTCTCTATCTAGTCTTATCCTCTCTTTTTTTCCTCTTTTTTTTTTTAATTTTAGTGTTGACATATTTATTTTCGGTCGATTTAACTTTGGCTATTTATACTTAGCGCCCAATGTTTTTTTTGTGGCTTATGCAAAAACTATATTGAGTAATCAATGCGCAAATTACAAAAGGAGAAAACACGATCACATAGACCTCGTACATGTAATGATACTAGAGAATGTCAAGACGGGTGCAAGAGTGACGTGGGTGACCAAACAAGAAAGAGAAAGGGAGAGGCTCAACGACCTACACAATACAGTGAATAGGACAAAAACAACGGTCAAACAGTAAATAACAAAACAAGACTAATCGGCAGCCGAATGTCAACTTAGCAAATGAAATAAAGGATCGACCGTAAGAGATTGATAATTTTGTTCGGTGAATTTTGGGCTCTGCGAATGGAATTCGAATTGCTGTGTTTGGTGGGGGGGAAAAAAGACGGTTTTTAAGAATACGTCCAAAATCAATCCCCATCCGCCATTTTGCGCGCCAAGTTCCTCGTTTCCCCGAAAGCATTTTGAATTTCGAAAAAAGGAATTTAATAATGATTAAAAAAACCCGACAAAAGCCGCGGAGTGGGTCCCACTCACCCATGTCACGTGACTTGCAACAGAGTCGTACTCTTCCCTTCTTCCCCCCGACCTTTCCACTGCGTGAAGAAACGTGACGATCTGACGGCTCGTCCGCATGGAGTTGGGGACTCTTCTGCGCGCATCCGACCGCACGTTCTCCACGATCGTGGCCGTCCACTGACCGTCCGAAATCCGGTCCCGCAGCGGCGGGGTGTTTGGGGTGCGGAGACACGAAGGGCCGAGATGTCTCCATCGCCGCATTCACTGTCGAGGGGCTACCGGAATGCCGTGGAGCGCGGAGCAGGCGGTTCGCGTCCACCCCCCCCCCCCGCCTCGTGGGGATGGGGGGACGGATTCCCGGAAAACGCAACCCCTGGGCCCCATCTCCTCCTTGACTGAAATTGTCGGTGGCCGCGGGTAGGAGGCGGGGGCTTTTTGGACTATTCGCTGTCTGGTCCGAATTATTTCCCCCGTTCGGCGCCTGCCGATGGCTACTCGCGGCCCCTCGCGCGTGGGTCCACGTCGAGTGGTAGAAAATTTAACGCACTTGGTATCTTTTCCATTTCTCTTCTCCCCTTTCGGTAAATATCTAGTTTTCGACTCCTCGTGTTTAATGTCGAAAACCTCCGGAGACGCTCCATCTAGGAAAAGTAGATGTTGACATTTTGTTGTCGAATCATGATGATTAAGAAGATAATGAATCGATTAGTGAGAGATAATTAACTCGCTCCGTCCTTATGGTTTAATCGAGGTTATGTTATCTCGAAATACCTCTTGCCTAATTTATCGAGATCAACAAAAAGTACTGTTTTATTTCTTCGATTTATGAAACACTCTAGGTGATTTAAATCAATCTAATATTTATATTTTTTTTATAGACAAATCGCTTTTACACAAATCGACTATTTAAGTATAAATCATGACTCAAGCGAAAATCACTCAAAAAAAGTTACACACCCCTTCCCTTTCTTCGCTTGTTTATGTATGCTTCAGGCAATAATTGTTCATACCGTTAAATTAACAAGTCGATAACAATTTATCCTTGATTTGTGAAGTTACGGAGATAAATGTCATCCCCGTTTAAATTTATTTTGTTTTGTTTTGACGTTTTCGCATGGGGGAATATGCATAATTGGCTAACCTACAAGTCAAAGGTATAGTTAGAGGAAAATCATTTGCCCTCAGATCTCTTAATCTTACTAGAAAAGCCTATCTCCGGTTGAATTATGCTGGGCGAGCTTGTAACAATCTTAACTTGAGATCTATAATAACTTAAACCATGCAACATGCTCATGCATATTCATTTTAATGTTGCGCTTGGTACGCGAAACAGATTGAAATTAGGGAATTCGGAAAAACATGAAATGGAAGGTCGGAACGTAATAATTCGGGTGTTTGTTTGATGGGACACGGGAACGAAGTGAAATGGAAAATTCTTGTATTTGGTGATAAGAAAGAGTGACGTGGGAAGGTAATCGGATGAGAGTTTTCTAATTAGCTTAACTTGACTGCATTTCATTAATCGTAATTTGTTTGCTATTATTTGAAAATTATTAGTTGTGAATTACTAAATTTACGTTTCAGCGACCGCATGAACGAAACATAGAATAAAATTCTTACTAAGCACCGTAATTCGATATGCAACGGAAAAGCCCATTATTAGGGGTCGGTCACAATAATTACGTCATCATAATATCTTCCCTTGGTTAAAAACACAAAGGCTTATGATTGGAGTAATCACAATGCGGATATATTCAACTTTCGCTGGATTTTGGTGTACTCATGATTGGGCTACTAATGATCTTTTCTCACCAAAATGATTCAAATTTAATTTAAAGCTAGAATAAATCTGCTAAATTTGATCCCTCCAAAAGCATTCAAATTTATTTTGGGCTAATATCAGACTTCAAATTGATATACCTGTGACAGATTTTCCCAAACAAAATTTTTACACTAGCAAAAATCTCATGCCAATACGCTGTGAAAATTTTACTTAATTAGCTTCTGAAAAATTTGGCCATCGAATTACTGAGTTGGATTACACGTGAAATTTGATAGGTGTCTCTGTTGGAGTTTTTACCGTTCGTTCGTCACATATCCACCGGTTTTAAGTTTTTCGTGGTAATGACCCGATTTAACGAAGACTAACGGATGATAATTTGTATCGGGTGTACGAGTTTGAGGTTTTTTGTGGTTAAAAAAAATTAGGTTCGAGTAAATTTATCACGGATGTACCAATTTGAAATTTTCTTGGGTAAAAAATTAATTATATGGTAAATTGCCACATGTGTATATGTTTAAAGGTTTTTGTAGTATTACTCAATTTATTTTAAATATATATATGTATATATATCTCTCTATATTATCCTTTTTGGTTTCTCCCTTTGCACTTTTCTCAATCCGGAATGTAAAATTAATAAACAGCCAAATATCACTCACGGACGGGTCCCCGACAAAATAATAAGTAGCTATGTCTAGCTCGATTGGAATTAGTCCAGGCCATGTGACATTAATGTGAGCTACCTAGGGCACGCACCTTGGTTGACCCCCCACGTGGCGCCGCCTAAATAATTTCTTGGACCCGTCCAATGTCGTGGATTAGTCTTAATTAATACGAGACACCCCACTAAATGCAATTCAAGTTGGCGGATTGAATAATAATTATTGGAACCAATCAATTATACTACGTATTATATAATGCGCTTTGAATTTTTTGGTCAATTAAATGGCAACGTGACCCGTCGCCTTCAGGCTTCACCATGTCAATGCCTCCTAACTTAATGCTGTAAAGGACTTTGAAAAACAAATAAATTATATAGAGGTTTTGTTTTAATCGGTCCAATTTCCGTCTT
>JAGVVM010014964.1:0-10900 GCA_019149425.1 Psidium friedrichsthalianum | reverse complement strand
AACACTGGCAAAGTAGATGATGCAGATCTTGAAGATGTTGCATTCTAGTGGTTGCACTGCCACTCGACTATCTTAATGTCCTCTATCACTTCCTCAGTCTTCAACTTAATAACATTTCTTCCTTGCCGAGAATCGCCAATACTCTTAATGAATTGTGATTTTCATCGGGTGAGTTTCCTGTACCATCGGAAATAAAATATTTGCCGTTAGCGCACGGATCAACTTCCGAAAGAAACGAAGGTAGGAGAGGTCGAACGTTGCAGAAAGATAACCATAACATTTGAATGAAGGCATAGACGAAGTCGGGAACACTGTTATGATCTATAGGCAAATGGTCAGACATGCGTGATAGTCGCAAAATTAACTCATAGCCATTAGAATGTAAAGGGAAAACAAGATAATCTCAGCACAAAGAAAAAAAGAGGGTAAGCAACTTCGTCAATAACTGAAATGTAGTTGGCACGTGGGGAATGGTGAAAGAGTACACCTTGTGTGGACTTCTTCTACCAGTATTATCGAACATGAACTTCAACCCTACCACAACATTAGAAGGCGGGAGACCCACTCATGAAAATAAAGAGTGCAGTACAATCCATGCGCTTGGATTTACCATTTCCACCTTTCAATTTGGAAAGCAAGAAACCTTACTGCTACCAAGAAATTGCCTCTTGTAGACCCCTCTTGACGCATGTTTCACTGTTCTTCAAATGCTGTCAAAGCATTTCTCTGATCAGAGTAACAAAGCCAATTAGAGGGAGAAAGGATCGAGTTGTAAAAGGAAGGGAGGACACTTAACAGCAGCAACAAATCATTATGATACTAAAAATAACCAGAAAGAAAAAAGAAAATCACTATTGCAGAAAGTGTTTCTTTGTTCCTGTGTTTTCCGGTATATCTCGCCGCCCCCTCTAAGTGAGCGAGTCATGAGCTTAGCGAGAGAGAGAGAGAGAGAGAGAGTTTTCAGTAATCCCCCTCTCTAATGTGAGCGAGTCATGCGCTTAAAGAGCGTGGGTTCTGTTTCAATTGATGTCCTTGTCACCAGGGCCATACCATTCTCTCTTGCTATTATGATAGGTGATATTCACCCCTTAAATTACATAGGCTTATTTCATATTGTTAGCCTTAACATCCACAAAGCGAAAACTTAGATGATGATTCTTATACAAATGATAGGTTTTTATGAATCATTGTTCTTGCGTTGAGCACGATTCGGTACCTATGTATCAAGATAAAAATCATATGGGTAGCAACTTGATAATAAGTCCCATATGGCAATTTTATTTCCCGTAATTCCAGGCAAATTCACAATAACGAAAATTTCACGTTTTGACTTTAAGGGACGAACATTTCATGATCGTAAAGTGATAAAATCATCTCATCCACAGTAAATTTTCTAGGACTCGTAGTGGAATTGTCGTGTATGGTAGTTGCAAGAATGCTAGTAGGCACCACTGCAGTCAGTAATTTAATATTAGAGGACTTTCCTTTCTAAGCTAATAAATGGATTTGGGACTAGCATACCTAAACAAAAATAGACCCAAAATCGGTAAATACCGAGAGAATTCGGGACTAAGAATAAATGACAATGTGGACAGACAATCGAAACTTGATCCGGATTACAATGCTAGTAAACTTTGGAAAACAAAATCGTTAGGAGTTCATGAAAAAAATGCAAAAGAAGTTAGATGAGATATGCAAAACTAATGCCCCCCTCCCCCCCGAAAGCTTAGGAACGATGCTGGTGATTCATTTTTGTCCTATGGCGATGTGATAGGATTGAAATCATTTTCTCCACGTAGATCAGAGCGAGCAGGGTTCCACCATTTTCTCCCCTGACAAATTTTTACCCTAGGGCCAAAAGGAAGAACTCTAGTCGGATGGTGATGCATAGTAGGAAATTATCGGAGCAGATCTTGCTTCGGGCAAAAAAAATTTCTTGATAACGCAGCAAGAGTTCATCCATATTCCTCTGCCTCGCAAAAGCTAAGCTTCTTTTGGTGAATGATGAAACATGTTGAATATGAGCTTTATTTGTACCCCGAGATAGCTCCTTCTTTAGATGGGGATGGACCCCCAGATAGCTCCTTTTTTAGATGGGGATAGCGTCAGTAAGATATGCGCTTACATCATATCTATCTTAAACTGGTTGAATTGCTTGCGAAACCAAATGTTTATGACCTACCTATAGTGTTATATTCGCATGCCAATTTCTCCCATGGTATTCATACTAAGTTATAAATATCCTGCAATTGATTTCCACATTCTTTTATCAACAGTCGTAAGTGATGCAAGCATAGAGGAACCCTCTTAACCAAACGCACCCTCCATAAAATTTGACTGTCTTACACCGATACTAGCTCTGAAGAAATGCAATCTATAATCCATAGCGCTTTGCTCGCGCTAATTCATGGTCTAGGAAAGGAATGAAGCCTATAGCTACGAAAATTTGCAATGTGAAAATGTTGTAAAACATGGCGGAAGCTACTTATTAACTCCAAACTCTAAAAGCGAAGGTTTGCTTGGATATTACATGCTTTCTGTGAATATTTTCCAAGAAGGAATGGAATCAAGAGTATATACCTTTTAACAATAAGAAAAAATCAAGAATCAGTCCCATAAAAAAGCATCATTTTTATTGCTCGACCCGAACTTTTAAATAGGCCAAGAAAATGCATGAATTTTTGGGTGACAGTCATTTATCTATTGCTTCTCTTCAACAGTAGCTTACTTATGTGACAGTTTCCACTGTTATAATGACAACATATTGTGAGCCGCAAAAATATATAACAAATAGTTAAAAATTAAAAATCAGGAATGCTTCATTTATTACCCTCAAAATTCAATATTATTGTGTGGTCAACTTCTCCAAGTTATGCTAGCAATGTCTGGATAATTCTAGCTAATGTCCTGTAACGCCCTTAAAAACCAGGAATACTTCATTTATTACCCTCAAAATTCCCAATTTTGCCCTTTCTCATCTTTTTCTTTTTTTTTTCTGTACATGTGGTTTCTTTTTATCATTTTCACGGACGTTTTTCTTTTACCTGCGGATATCAAATGTACTATGTCAATCCAAATTTAAGGAAAGAAAAAATTCCCGGTAAAACATTAATCGAGCAGAGTTGCATCTTTAATCCACTTTTTTTTTTTTTGCAAGAGCTGACTTCTTTGGAGAATGATGAACGTGTTAAATATGAGCTTTATTTATAGCCTCAAGATATCATGTGCATTTATATGACTTATAAAAAACAAACATAAAACAAAAAAAGGGGTCCTCTTCCCCCAAAAATTGAGCTATTAAGAAGAGCATGTAGGTCCCCTACACCGTTTGATAATCCTCTTGATGTCTTGATGAATTTCAACAGCTGATTTATGAAATAAGGCTTTAATTGAATGTTAAGATTTATGGATGCATGAGGAATAGCATGTATGGGTTAGAGAATCTTCTCCCCCTATAATCGCATCTACTGATGTTACCGACATGAATTTATATCACCCAATTGCACATTTAACCCAAAAAAAAAAAAAGGTGGACACAAAAAAAGTACCTCAAATATCTAAACCTGCCCAAACATCAAAATCTCTCTCTCTCTCTCTCTCTCTCTCTCTCTCTCTCTCTGAGAAACAGAGAGACTGGAGAACTATGATGACAAGTGGCTGTGGCGATGGAGGAGACGCTACGAAGACAACCGAGCGACTACAACGGTAAAGAAGCCACCGAATGAAAACAAAACAAGTAAAGAGAATAGACGCAAATTGCTGCAACAGAAGGATTTCGAACCTCAGAAGCTATCAATTGGAGCATTGATATCGATACTTGATGCAATAGGTAGAGCAGGAAGAATTGATAAAGAACCTGACAATCATGAAAAAAGTAAGTGGCTAAAAATCATATCATCTCTATATAGTGAATTTTGGAATTACCTTTGAGGTTCAGGACTATAATTAACTCCATAACAGGTAATAGCTGTCCAAAGAAACGCATCAAGTAAAGAGAATGGGATTTTCAGTATGGCAGCTGGAATGGTATAAAGCCCATGTAGGGTAGAAGAAAATATCTCGTTGTTTGTAATAAATGCAACGACCACAAGCTGCAAAGAGCAACCACCAAGTCAGTGAATTTTTGCTGCCATTTCTCATTAACCATGTATTGTGACTGCACAATCTGAGTCCCAATGGGCAATTACCTGTGCTGATTTGAAGACATGAAAAAAGCAGTTGCGCTTCATGAGGAGCCATTCTCCTGAAAGGCAAGCTCTGAACAACTCCCACATTTTAAACGAGTAAATTTTGAAAGATAAAGCACTTCTGTGAAGCTCGGTTTTCTCAAAAGGCCTAGCAAGTTCCTTGTCTAGTGTCTTTCCCATCGGAAGCTCTTTAAACATCCTTGCAAACATGCTTGGAGATATGCAATTGTAAGTTTGTCTTTGTTATGCCAGTAATGTGCCTAGTCCCTTTCAGAAACTACCAGTCAAGAATTCCCAAACGCAGAACATGTTAGCGCTAACCTTGCACGGTGCTATCATCCCTTATTAAGCAAGATTGCATACTTCTTGGAGAAAGTCAGCAATGCCTTTTCTCATTGGGCACTTAGAACCATAGTGTTCAAAGAAGCTGAGAACATTGGTCCGAGGTCCGTGGTACACTTTATGTCCCTCTTCCATCAGAATTAGTTCATCAAATAGATCAAATGGAGCCATTCTCATGCTCCTTTCACCAATCTCGTCTCAGCAGATTGGAGTTCTACAAGCTCTTCATATAGAGCCTCAACTGGAGCCATTCTGATGCTCTGTTGATGATAGATGTTATTGCACGCAAACTCCACCAAGTGCAATTATCCTTCCCATTCACCTTTGAAATCTATTACACAGGGTCTCAACATGTCCTCCAATGTCTGAATTGTCCTTTCTATTTGTCCATCGGTCTGCAGATGATACGCCGTACTGTACCTCAACTCAATTCCTAACGCAGTCTGCAGACTTTTCCAAAATGGCGCAGTAAAGCGAGGATCAATGTCCGATATGACGGTAACTGGTACTCCATGCAGACGGACAATTTGACGTACATATAATTTAGCTAATTTTTCCAAAGCAAAGTCCTTTCGCATTATTATGAAGTGAGCAGACTTGGTTAGCCTTTCAACCATAACCCAGATCGAATCGTTACCTCTTTGACTCCTTGGTAAACCAGTCACAAAGTCCATCGTGACATGCTCCAATTTCCATTATGGGATCTCTAACGGCTATAGCAATCCTCTAGGTTTGCAATGCTGTACTTTCACCTGCTAACATGTTAGATTTGCCACGTGTTTGCCACATCCACCTTTATTCGTTCCACCAATAGTGCTGACGCTGGTTTTGATACATTTTCGTTCTACCTGGATGAATGCTATAATTACAATGATGCACTTCTATCAAAATATCTTCCTTTAACTCCTCATTATTTAGCATGCATAAGCGTCCCTTGAACTTTAGGATCCCATTCTCTATCACTTGAAACTCCGGTTTTCTCTTTGCCACATCCATAGTCAAGATCTTCTGAATATCCGGGTCCGTAGACTGTAATTCCTTAACCTCAAGTGAATTTTCGGTTCAACTCTCAAGGTAGCCATCAAACTCGAGAGGTGTCCTACCTCCATCTTGAATTCTAAGTCTATTATCCTCTCTAATAACATCCACTCCTTAACCATCATGTGCGCTATGCTTGACTTTCGACTAAGCGCATCCACTACTCTGTTCGCCTTCCCAGGGTGATAAAGGATGTCACAGTCATGCAGCGACGTTGTCTCATATTCAGCTCCTTTTGAAAGAATAGATACTTCAGACTTTAGTGATCCGTATAAATTTGAAACATTTCTCCAACCAGATAATGTCCCAATTGATCATCATCCTTATCACTCCAAGTCTTGAATAGTCTCTTATTGAGCTGATCTTGCTATGATACCACTCCGAATGGAATGTCACACCTGGACCTGTCGAACATGTGACATCCCATTTCCTACTAATTCACTCATTGCCTAGCCAATACTAGTGACGGCTCAAGACTCGTTGTGGCCAAACGACGGTTATCAATTGCGACAGCGAAAATGCACAACCCCTGACAACACACATGCGAGATACAGAGAGAAATTCAAATTTACATAACATAACACATAACAATAAAGGTTATATACAACCTGGGGAAGACTATCATCTGAACCACAAAAATAACCTTAGCCAAAATCAAAAGGGAACATGCCAAACCAAAAAGTCATTAAACCTCGTCTATCCTCGAGGAATACCCATCCTCAAACGAAAGGGAACTCCTCTGGATTAGACTCCTCAGATATCAGAGATCCAGGCTCGCCATCTGCCTGCTCAATAAACACGTCGTCTGCCCCATCTATCTCATCACTACTTCCTCATTTGCGTCCAGCACCTCCATAGGCTTAGGGCATATGACCTCGCCTCCAAAAGTAACAGCACTCCTCAGGCCTGTTTGTCCCATCTAGAAGGCAGGTACATCTAAATCCTGCAGAGGACCCTGCTACGCCTCCTGACCTCTCCTCCTGTACCAACCCTCATATTTATGAGGGATCAAAACGTCATATCCCTTGTCGACCCAGACAGTGCAACTATACCTCTCATAATCATACTCAACTCCGTCCACAGAAGGGTATGAAACTATATATGTCTGAATCTCCTGAGGGATCCCGTGGCGGCCTCGGGGAATGATCATATTTATGGTCGCGAGTTTGAAATGGCGATCAACCATAAAATGTGAGTTGAAACTCAGCAAGTACACGTCTAGACTCAATTTAGAATGAAGCATATGACTCATGCTAGAATATAAATCATCACAAGCATATTATGAATTCAACTCAAACAGATGCATATGCAAATGCTCATTGATTCTCTTGGGGCCCTCGATGGCTCAATAGCACTTTCGAACTAAACCCCACCGGTGACTCAATAGCACTTCCTGTCCCAGCCACGTTATAGACGTCTTAGGCCTGTACCTCAACCCGTGTCTATTCACACCGAAGTTTGCACCCTTGTCTCTTCAGCTACCCCATGCTGAGCACGTTCAGATGCAAGTGCAACAACCGTGGCTCAATTAGCACTACAATCGGTACCTCCTTATCGCTCCGTTTTCTCGGTAGCCCCCTAGACACTTCTGGGTTATCTCGCACGGTTTTACGCACTCCACTAAACGCACATGTCCTCATGCCAGTATGCAAATCAAATATGAGCATCACAAATTCATCAATTCACTCTAACTTTTAAATACTCATGCAAGTCAATTTTGCTCCATGCAAATCTCCAGATTATTCACATGAGCATACAATTTACCTGAAAATATATCGAATATAATAACTAAGCATTGCATGTTGTAAAAACTTGTATTTCAGGACTCGATTTTCATTCTAAATTGTCTAGGTTCAAGGCAAGTAGTTCGGCATACATGGCAAATTCTAGAGTCCGTAAAAAATGCCAATTCACCTCTATAGTCATTTGATGTCCAAAAAATTTAATATTTTTTATCTAAAATTTTCCCTACCAGTCCTTAGCATACCTAACATTCTAAGTCAAGTTTAGAAATGTGCTCACCCAAAAATCGAGTTCGCGAAACGATCGTAGTTCGGTTGAACGGCGAACTTAGATGAGTGACGGTGACGAGGTGGCTCAGCCGAGTGATGATGAGCTCGGGCCACGGCCGATGATCGAGCTCGGACCAAGCGGTGATAAGCTCGGGCCAAAGCAACGATGAGCTCGAGCCACGACATAGTAGCAAACAACCCAAACACAGTAGCAACTTCACTTGCAGCCGAAAGAATGAAGAGGTACAATAGCAGTTCACGGCAGAGGAGCATGGAGCAGCAACAACGGCTAAGAAACTTCAGCCGAGAGGAAGAAAATGAAGATCTAGCAGTTGGATATCAAGTAGCCAAAAGAAGTGGAACTGCAGCAAAAATTCCAGTAGCTCACCGCAGCAAAAGAAGGAAGAAAAGAAGCAGCAACATAGAGGAGCAGTCGAGGGGTAGCAAGCGAACAGGAGCAGCAGCTGCAGATAAGTTGACACAGAAGAAAAACGCAGCAGCAACAAATGAACAAGCAGCCAAGAGACGAAGTACAGTAGTAGACAATTCACAGCAAAGGCAGCAGCAGAAGGAACAAGTTGAAGATGCAAAGGAGTGCTGAGTGAAATAGCCGAGAAAGGAGAAGATTGAAGCAGAAGAATTGGAAGAAAACAAGGCCAGCTGCAGCAGAAATTCTTACACGCATAATGGGAATTAATGGATCCAAATCATGCCATTTTGTCTCACTTGCATGGAATCTAGAGCTCAGCAGATAAGGGTGAAGGAAGAAGTGAAAAGTGGAGGGCACGTGGGCTCATGGGGGAGGGATTTCAGCCAAAGTGTAAGAAGGAATGTGGGGTTGGTCACACTTCAGTTGAGGTGTCTTGGCTAAATGTAAGAAGAAGAAAGGTAGTCCAAAATTCATCAAGCTCCTTGTCTTCACATGGATAAGTTTGAGGGACGTCACATATGTAATGAAGCCTAAAATTTACAATGCAACATAAAATTGTTCCCACAAGGTCCTCACCATTTGCCGCATGTTCACATCAAACTAACTGGTTGTCAACCTTCTCTTTTGACCACTAGAAATTCCTTTGTTCATTGCATCCCCTACAATTGTATTTGCGTACATCTTGAGTGCAAGAACCTGAAAAGGCGTGAAATCGTAGCAATGGTAACAAAAGTAAAATTTTCTGTGAATAATAAACTTGTTAAATTATTTTTGTCATTGGAAACATTACCTTCAATATGTAGTCTGTTTGAAGTGTTCTTTTCATTCCTCCTATTGAAATTGCCTATTCATATGATCATAAAGTCGTCATTGTAGAAAAAAAAAATTGATCAAACTTTGTGCAAACATTAACCTTCATGTAAGTATCTATGCTTGGCTTCGGAATGATTCCCTTCTAATAAGAAGCGACGTAAATAGGATCAACAATGACCACCGGAGCTAATAGTAACTTCTAGGTCGGGGAATAACCCTTCCTCTGATTCCTTGACTAGGTATAGAGAAGTCGAGTATCTCTCTCACAGTCATCTCGAAAGTATGTATTAGTTTACATAGGCTGAAGTCTTCTAAGGAACAAACTCATGCAGCTTAGAGATGGAGCCTCGATATTTTATGTGGAAATTGTATAGAGATTGTTTTTACCATTTGATATCATACATTCACGGATTTTGACGACGTTCAACACGTACCGTTTACCACGCATCTAATACACACGAATGTCTGCTCGTTGAAGGCTGAGCCGGGATATTAAGGAGTGTTATGAGTTGAAGAGTATGGTAATCCTCATGGATGCAGCATATCCAATATGATAAATGATCAAGTAACGGGGGGAAATCAACTATGAGAGTTACGGCCCATTTTAGACCACATATTTCTGCAAGGAAACTTGAAAAGTTCTTTGTTCAGTTTTCCACTCACACAATTCTATACCTTCTGTTGCTCTTTTTTTTTTTTTATGCTACAAGTCTTTTCTACATGACGTTGTTGTCGACCCTATTGTTCTTTTGCATCTCTATCTCCCACGCCGTAGACCCCCACATGGTATATTTATCATTATTTAGACTGTCCCATCTCCTCCAGCGTATGCCCGTGTGTCTCTAGCATAATCGTATAAAAGAATTCCCACGTGACACTCTTGGTTGTCAAGAACAAGAAAGAAGGCCCCATTGATGATGATCCCATTGCACAAACAACTGTTAGAATGTATAGAATGTATAGGTTTGTAGACTTTTCTTCTTTTCCATTGATCCCACATAGGAAGAACACTAAGCTCTTTCCCCCTTCCAAGCCTATATAAAGGCTTCTCTTGTACATTGTTTCACACACCATTATTAGAGAAACAATACCATTCTCTCTTAATCTCTCTTTCTTATCATGCTGCGCAAAAGTCTCCTCATAATCAATACCATACTCTTGCGAGAAACCCCCGACAACCAAACGTGCTTCGTAGCGCTCGATCTTATCATCAAAACAAATCTTCACCTTGTATATCCACTGGCAGGATACCAAGGATCGACTCGGAGGAAAAGGTACAAGCTCCCAAGTACCAGTACTCTGTAAAGCAGAGAGTTCCTCAGACATAGCCTGACGCCATTCGGCATGTTTGAACGGCCTCGTGATAACTTTTGGGTTCCTGTATAGCATGAACAACAGCTAAAAAGGAACCAAACTCGGTAGAATAAGAATTAGCAGCGACATATCGAGTAGGTGGATGCTGATCTCGAGAAGGATTACGGTGTGGCTCTAGAGGTGTAGAATCGCCAAGGGCAGTTGGAGTGGGAGGAGCAGTAGAAGGGCACATACCATGTATCTGGATCCAAGGTGGAAAAGGAAACGGGTGGAGAAGGTGAAGGTGACATATGTCCGTACTTTACTAGCTATTGCTTCAATTCGCAACTGCCTCTCTTTCAACTTGATGTGAAGAATGCTTTTCTTCATGGGGATCTTCAAGAGGATATTTTCATGCAACCTTTCGCTTGGTCTTCCTCACAATTCTGGACAGGTTTGCCGCCTTCGACGGGCTCTTTATGGTCTCAAACAAGCCTCTCATGCTTGGTTTGAGAAGTTTGGTAATGCGATTCGATCTGCTGGTTTTACTCAAAGTGAGGCTGATCATGCTATGTTTATTCATATCTCTTCTGTTGGTTGCATTATTCTTCTTCTTTATGTGGATGACATGATCATCACTAGGGATGATCGTGCTCATATAGAGCATACCAAGAGGCACCTTAAGCATCATTTTTCCATGAAGGATTTCGGACTGCTACGTTATTTCTTGGGTTGAGATTGCTCGCGGTTCGCGTGGTATTCTTCTGTTCTCAGCAAAAAGTACA